>JAWNLL010000068.1:0-106706 GCA_035042425.1 Drosophila flavopinicola | reverse complement strand
TTAATTCTGTTTATTACTTAGTGTATGTATATGTATTTATCGCTTAGTTTGAGGAAATTTGGTTGTGATTAAGTAGTTTTGTGGGGGCTATTAAGCATTGCTTCACAAAACTACTTGTTCACCTAAACTACTCCTCCCCTCCTATCGCGTTCAGCAAGACGCAGTTCGGTCGTGATCACCGATGCAAATTCGCAGACCAATTCCCAGCTGTCGCTGGACTCGAGCATCCATGGGACCAGGTTGTCCACTGAGATAGCGCCGCCCAGTAGCGCTTCCAAGCGCTGTCTCTGCAGCGTAAACTTGCTGCATTCAAAGATGGCGTGCTCTGCGTCTTCCTCGTTGCCATGTCTGCAGTGCGGGCACTCCGCTGTCGCCTCGTGGCCGAACCGGTGTAGATAGCTGCGGAAACAGCCGTGACCGCTTAGAAGCTGAGTCAGGTGGAAGTTGACCTGGCCGTGCTTACGCTGGATCCACGCCTCCAGATTCGGGATGAGCCTATGGGTCCAGCGGCCTTTGATGGACTCATCCCACCGCTGCTGCCACCTCCGGATGCACTGCTGCTTGGCTGCCTCGCGGATAGCCAACTTCTCCTGCTGGGTCAGGCCTCTGCCATGCGTCTCCCGATATATTTTTACCCGTTCTGCTACCAGCTCCTCCAGTGGCGCCACGCCTGCCAAAACATGCGCTGCCTCGTCCGAAATGGTTCTAAAAGCGCTGATGATCCGGATTGCTCCTAGGCGATGGGTAGAGGCCAACGCCCGGACGTAGCTTCTTATATGAAGAGCTTTGTCCCAGATTGGAGCTGCGTACAGCATGATTGACCTAGTCACGCTAGTCAACAGGATTCGTCTGCCCTGCCTTGGGCCCCGACTGTTCAGCATAATTCGCGAGAGCGCCGTGTTGTTAGCAGCAGCCCTGGAGTTTATGTAGGCTAGGTGCTCGCGGAAGCACAGCCTGGCATCCAGCATAACACCTAGGTACTTAATTGCCCTTTTTGACGTAACTGAAGCATTTCCAACTGTGATGGTGGCCGTTTCCACCTTTTTTCTGCTGCTCACCAAAACGGCTTCTGTCTTGTGGGGCGCCAGTTCGAGGCCCACTGACGCGAGCCACTGCTGGATGGTGAGAATGGCAGCATTGCCTATCACCTCTGCTTGCCTCAGTCCCTTTGCGACCACCAGGACCGCCACATCGTCTGCGAATCCCACAACATGGACTTTGTGTGGAAGGCTTAGTCGCAGGATCCCATCATACATTGCGTTCCACAGTTGCGGACCCAGTACTGAGCCCTGTGGCACGCCTCCTGTAATATGGTACTCATCTGTCGCCTCGCTAGTGTCGAACTTCAGCACCCTGTTATTGAAGTAGCTGGCGATGATGCGTAGGAGGTATGGTGGTACCTCAAAAGCCGCCAATGCTCGGAGAATACTACCCCATTCTGCCGTGTTGAACGCATTCTTTATGTCCAGCGTGACAATCAGGCAGTACTCCTTTTGTCCGCCTTTCCATCTGGTGCCTGCGATCGCGTCTGAGGCTATGCCTACCACTTTGTCGATGGCATCGATAGTGGATCTGGCCTTTCGAAAACCATACTGGAGTGGCGAGAGGTCACCAGCTGCTCTAATCGCTCGTTCCAGCCGCGTGCTCACCAGCTTCTCCAGAATTTTTCCCGCCGAGTCGATAAGGCATATTGGCCTGTATGACGATGCCAACCCAGTTGGCTTGCCCGGCTTTGGGATGAGGACAAGTTTCTGGGTCTTCCACCTTTCCGGAAATACTCCTTCCCGTAAGCACTGGTTGAAGATTGAAGCGAAGACCTCCGGGCGAGTCGACAGAGCCAGTTTTAGCGCCACGTTAGGAATGGAGTCCGGCCCTGGCGCCTTGTGTGTCTTCAGGCTTCGAGAAGCTGTAGTGATCTCATCCAGAGTTATCTCCTCAATAGCAACGTTGGCCTCTAGCTCAGGGATTTGGAAATGTGGGTCGCTCTTGTGCGGAAACAGCTCAGCTACTATGGCGCCCACTAGGGCAGGGTCCGATGGTACGGACTGCTTGCGCGCCCTTAGCTTCATTGTCACCATTTTGTACGCTCGGCCCCAGGGATCATGGTCTGCGGAGTCGCAGAGCTTGAGGAAACAATTACGCTTGCTCTCCTTGATGGCAGCCTTGAGAGCGTTTCTGCGCAGCCGGTATGTGGATTGACAGAGGGCGTGAGTCGGTCTGCCCACAGATCGCTGGTAGAGGCGCCTTGCATGGATACAGGCCCGCCTGGCATCAGCAATCTGCTCGTTCCACCAGAACACTGGTTCGTGATGCCGTCTGTAGCTCCTCCTTTGTGCCATGGTTTCGTCGCACGCGGTCTCCAGTTGTGCCATGATCTGGTTCGCCATGCCCTCTGCGTTCCCAGAAGCAGAGAGATCGCTCATCCTGGATGAGAACCCTTGTGAGTCAAGGCTCTCAGCCCGATAGCATTTCCAACGTTGGGGGATTGGGTCGTTTCTTGCCAACCTCCCACCAACGGTGCAGAGGATCGCCAGATGATCGCTCGCTGTGTACATGTTGCTGATGCACCAGCTTGCAGCGTTGTGTAGCGAGCAACTTACAAAAGTGAGGTCAACTATCGAGCCGACTCCACCTCTGCAGAACGTGTGCTGGCTGCCCTGGTTTAGCAACGCGATGTTCAGTGGCGCAAAGGCCTCCAGCAGGGTTCGCCCTCTTGCGTTTGTGTGAGCGCTTCCCCAGTCCTCAGCCCACGCGTTGAAGTCTCCAGCAATGATCACTGGATGTCTGCCTCCTGCGTCGGCTGCAAGCGCATCCAGGGCGGCTGAAAAGTCGACCAAGCCGAGGCTTGGGGCGAGATAGACACTGTACGTCCAAATGCCGCCAACTTTAGCCCTCACAAATCCGTCCGATGAGTGTATGCTCGTTAATTGAGCGCCCGTGGATCCACAGATCCAGATTGCTGCCTTCCCAGTAGTGTCCACTGCCCATTTGTCGTCGTCCCCAATTCTATATGGCTCGCTCAGCAACGCCATGTCAATGGGTCGCTCCCTTACTGTTTGCGCCAACAGATCCTGCGCCGCTATGCAGTGGTTCAGATTTAACTGAACGACTAGCATTACTTGTGTCTCTGAGGGCCCCTTCTGACAGCGTGTGGGCACATCCGGCTGCCGGCCTGGTGATTAGCGTCTTTATCTCCGCAACTGCTGCAGATGAAGCACCTCGGAGGGTTTTTGCACGCTGCTGCCTTGTGTCCCGCGCCGCCGCATTTTATGCAACAGTTGCTCCTGTCGATTGGATTCCGACATCTGTTGGCCATGTGACCGATCTCCAGGCATCTGAAGCATCTGGTTTGGACTTCTCTCTGGGTGATACGGCAGCGTGACCACCCAATGCGCACCTTGCCCAACTCCAGCACTTTGTTTGCCCATTGGAACGGCACCATGACGTCGGCCATCTGGTTCCCCTCGTGGGCAGTCCGCAGGCTTTTGACAAAGCACACCTCCGAGGGGATGCCCGCCTGGGCAGAGAGCGCTTGGACTATCTCCTCCTTAGTCACCAGCTCATCCAGGTCTCTGATGAGAAGCTGCGTCTCTTGGGTCAGTGAGCGTACGCCCGCAGAGTCACCCAACACCATTTGAATTTCGTCCTTGAGTTTTGCTGTGCAGTCCAGCCCGGGTCCGCTCAGCTCTAGCAGCAGGTCTCCCTTGGCAGTCCGGCGTGCTTTGGTGACGTTGTCGCTCACGACCTTTAGTCTCCCGTCCGTGCGTCGCGTGACCATGGTCAGGACCTGGCTGAAGCTAAGCTGCCCATTGGCGCTTATTATCAGCGCATCCGGTTTGGCTCTAGCTGCCTGTACGCGTCTCTTCGGCTTGCCTCGTACCGTGTGCCACTGGTTGGAGGACTCTATCCTTTCAGCCGCGATTGATCCTGAGCTTGGCTGATCGGGCTTGTTCTTCTTGGGCGGAGTGCTTCGCTGGCCCACCTCGCGCTCCCTACGCCTCTTTGGACTGCCGACCTGTGCTGCATGTACACTAGCAACTTTACTGTGTGCAGCTTTGGTCGTCCCGGCCCACGTAGTTGCGCTGGAACTTGGCGACGTCTGCGTCGCGCTATCCTCCACGGCAGTGGCGGGGGAGCCACTTCTTTCTGCCTTTGCACCGCAAAACTTGGCAGCGGCCTGCTGCAGCCTAGCTAGCTTGGCCAGCTTGTCCCTCGACAGCTGGTTTATGTGCCGCTTCCCTTCGAATAGCACAGTCAGGTCGCCGATGGTGACTCCCATCTGCTCCACCGCGCTATGCAGCGTAAACGGCTCTTTGTCCGGCGAGGATAGCGATTCATCCATCGCTTCCATCGAAGGAGCTCCTGTGATCGGCGTCTCTCCCGCGATCCGCTTGTTTGCTGCGATCGGCGTGGCTCCTCCATACGTCGATGTTGCGCTCAGGGGCAGGGTGGGCTCATTCGTCTTAGGTGCGCTAACAGGGGGGGATCTCGGCAAGGCCGAGCGTCGCACGAACGCCTCCAGGCTGTATGTTTTAAATACAGTCCCTAGTATTTATTTTAGCACCAGTAACTGAAAGTAGGCAATATGGATTATTTCCCCCGAAAGTAGGCACTGCTCGTGCTGGTGGCTTAGTAGCCGGCCTAATGGGGGTGGGGGGCTTGGCTAAGCTAAGCTTAAAGCTTTAAAGCTTTGCCTTAGAAAATTAAGAAGAAGTGCGGTGCAACCCTAGAAACCGCAGAGTCCGCAGCTGTTGAGTTTGCAGCCCTGGGCCCTGCAAGTTGCGTGGTCCACGAAAAGCCGCGAAAAACGCTGAGTGGAAATGGAAAACACTCAATCTGCAGCGTTCCTTCCCCCTCGCCCTGGTGGCAGCGGCCTTCAGCCTGGAGCAGTGTCAGATTTGGATTGGCACGCGACGACTGGTGTGGGGTATGGTGTGCCGGGTAAGGACGTCAGCTGATCGATGCTTTGCGCTCACGACTTTGTTTATAAAACAGGTAGCACGGAAAAACTTGGAAAGAAACTTTAAAACTGCCGGAGCGATTTTTGGACGCGACCGACTTCAGTAAGTTCAATTTGTCGACTGTGTGTGTGTGTGTGTGTGTGTGTGTGTGTGTGTGTGTGTGTGTGTGTGTGTGTGTGTTTTTTTTTTTTTTTTTTAATTCTGTTTATTACTTAGTGTATGTATATGTATTTATCGCTTAGTTTGAGGAAATTTGGTTGTGATTAAGTAGTTTTGTGGGGGCTATTAAGCATTGCTTCACAAAACTACTTGTTCACCTAAACTACTCCTCCCCTCCTATCGCGTTCAGCAAGACGCAGCTCGGTCGTGATCACCGATGCAAATTCGCAGACCAATTCCCAGCTTTCGCTGGACTCGAGCATCCATGGGACCAGGTTGTCCACTGAGATAGCGCCGCCCAGTAGCGCTTCCAAACGCTGTCTCTGCAGCGTAAACTTGCTGCATTCAAAGATGGCGTGCTCTGCGTCTTCCTCGTTGCCATGTCTGCAGTGCGGGCACTCCGCTGTCGCCTCGTGGCCGAACCGGTGTAGATAGCTGCGGAAACAGCCGTGACCGCTTAGAAGCTGAGTCAGGTGGAAGTTGACCTGGCCGTGCTTACGCTGGATCCACGCCTCCAGATTCGGGATGAGCCTATGGGTCCAGCGGCCTTTGATGGACTCATCCCACCGCTGCTGCCACCTCCGGATGCACTGCTGCTTGGCTGCCTCGCGGATAGCCAACTTCTCCTGCTGGGTCAGGCCTCTGCCATGCGTCTCCCGATATATTTTTACCCGTTCTGCTACCAGCTCCTCCAGTGGCGCCACGCCTGCCAAAACATGCGCTGCCTCGTCCGAAATGGTTCTAAAAGCGCTGATGATCCGGATTGCTCCTAGGCGATGGGTAGAGGCCAACGCCCGGACGTAGCTTCTTGTATGAAGAGCTTTGTCCCAGATTGGAGCTGCGTACAGCATGATTGACCTAGTCACGCTAGTCAACAGGATTCGTCTGCCCTGCCTTGGGCCCCGACTGTTCAGCATAATTCGCGAGAGCGCCGTGTTGTTAGCAGCAGCCCTGGAGTTTATGTAGGCTAGGTGCTCGCGGAAGCACAGCCTGGCATCCAGCATAACACCTAGGTACTTAATTGCCCTTTTTGACGTAACTGAAGCATTTCCAACTGTGATGGTGGCCGTTTCCACCTTTTTTCTGCTGCTCACCAAAACGGCTTCTGTCTTGTGGGGCGCCAGTTCGAGGCCCACTGACGCGAGCCACTGCTGGATGGTGAGAATGGCAGCATTGCCTATCACCTCTGCTTGCCTCAGTCCCTTTGCGACCACCAGGACCGCCACATCGTCTGCGAATCCCACAACATGGACTTTGTGTGGAAGGCTTAGTCGCAGGATCCCATCATACATTGCGTTCCACAGTTGCGGACCCAGTACTGAGCCCTGTGGCACGCCTCCTGTAATATGGTACTCATCTGTCGCCTCGCTAGTGTCGAACTTCAGCACCCTGTTATTGAAGTAGCTGGCGATGATGCGTAGGAGGTATGGTGGTACCTCAAAAGCCGCCAATGCTCGGAGAATACTACCCCATTCTGCCGTGTTGAACGCATTCTTTATGTCCAGCGTGACAATCAGGCAGTACTCCTTTTGTCCGCCTTTCCATCTGGTGCCTGCGATCGCGTCTGAGGCTATGCCTACCACTTTGTCGATGGCATCGATAGTGGATCTGGCCTTTCGAAAACCATACTGGAGTGGCGAGAGGTCACCAGCTGCTCTAATCGCTCGTTCCAGCCGCGTGCTCACCAGCTTCTCCAGAATTTTTCCCGCCGAGTCGATAAGGCATATTGGCCTGTATGACGATGCCAACCCAGTTGGCTTGCCCGGCTTTGGGATGAGGACAAGTTTCTGGGTCTTCCACCTTTCCGGAAATACTCCTTCCCGTAAGCACTGGTTGAAGATTGAAGCGAAGACCTCCGGGCGAGTCGACAGAGCCAGTTTTAGCGCCACGTTAGGAATGGAGTCCGGCCCTGGCGCCTTGTGTGTCTTCAGGCTTCGAGAAGCTGTAGTGATCTCATCCAGAGTTATCTCCTCAATAGCAACGTTGGCCTCTAGCTCAGGGATTTGAAAATGTGGGTCGCTCTTGTGCGGAAACAGCTCAGCTACTATGGCGCCCACTAGGGCAGGGTCCGATGGTACGGACTGCTTGCGCGCCCTTAGCTTCATTGTCACCATTTTGTACGCTCGGCCCCAGGGATCATGGTCTGCGGAGTCGCAGAGCTTGAGGAAACAATTACGCTTGCTCTCCTTGATGGCAGCCTTGAGAGCGTTTCTGCGCAGCCGGTATGTGGATTGACAGAGGGCGTGAGTCGGTCTGCCCACAGATCGCTGGTAGAGGCGCCTTGCATGGATACAGGCCCGCCTGGCATCAGCAATCTGCTCGTTCCACCAGAACACTGGTTCGTGATGCCGTCTGTAGCTCCTCCTTTGTGCCATGGTTTCGTCGCACGCGGTCTCCAGTTGTGCCATGATCTGGTTCGCCATGCCCTCTGCGTTCCCAGAAGCAGAGAGATCGCTCATCCTGGATGAGAACCCTTGTGAGTCAAGGCTCTCAGCCCGATAGCACTTCCAACGTTGGGGGATTGGGTCGTTTCTTGCCAACCTCCCACCAACGGTGCAGAGGATCGCCAGATGATCGCTCGCTGTGTACATGTTGCTGATGCACCAGCTTGCAGCGTTGTGTAGCGAGCAACTTACAAAAGTGAGGTCAACTATCGAGCCGACTCCACCTCTGCAGAACGTGTGCTGGCTGCCCTGGTTTAGCAACGCGATGTTCAGTGGCGCAAAGGCCTCCAGCAGGGTTCGCCCTCTTGCGTTTGTGTGAGCGCTTCCCCAGTCCTCAGCCCACGCGTTGAAGTCTCCAGCAATGATCACTGGATGTCTGCCTCCTGCGTCGGCTGCAAGCGCATCCAGGGCGGCTGAAAAGTCGACCAAGCCGAGGCTTGGGGCGAGATAGACACTGTACGTCCAAATGCCGCCAACTTTAGCCCTCACAAATCCGTCCGATGAGTGTATGCTCGTTAATTGAGCGCCCGTGGATCCACAGATCCAGATTGCTGCCTTCCCAGTAGTGTCCACTGCCCATTTGTCGTCGTCCCCAATTCTATATGGCTCGCTCAGCAACGCCATGTCAATGGGTCGCTCCCGTACTGTTTGCGCCAACAGATCCTGCGCCGCTATGCAGTGGTTCAGATTTAACTGAACGACTAGCATTACTTGTGTCTCTGAGGGCCCCTTCTGACAGCGTGTGGGCACATCCGGCTGCCGGCCTGGTGATTAGCGTCTTTATCTCCGCAACTGCTGCAGATGAAGCACCTCGGAGGGTTTTTCCACGCTGCTGCCTTGTGTCCCGCGCCGCCGCATTTTATGCAACAGTTGCTCCTGTCGATTGGATTCCGACATCTGTTGGCCATGTGACCGATCTCCAGGCATCTGAAGCATCTGGTTTGGACTTCTCTCTGGGTGATACGGCAGCGTGACCACCCAATGCGCACCTTGCCCAACTCCAGCACTTTGTTTGCCCATTGGAACGGCACCATGACGTCGGCCATCTGGTTCCCCTCGTGGGCAGTCCGCAGGCTTTTGACAAAGCACACCTCCGAGGGGATGCCCGCCTGGGCAGAGAGCGCTTGGACTATCTCCTCCTTAGTCACCAGCTCATCCAGGTCTCTGATGAGAAGCTGCGTCTCTTGGGTCAGTGAGCGTACGCCCGCAGAGTCACCCAACACCATTTGAATTTCGTCCTTGAGTTTTGCTGTGCAGTCCAGCCCGGGTCCGCTCAGCTCTAGCAGCAGGTCTCCCTTGGCAGTCCGGCGTGCTTTGGTGACGTTGTCGCTCACGACCTTTAGTCTCCCGTCCGTGCGTCGCGTGACCATGGTCAGGACCTGGCTGAAGCTAAGCTGCCCATTGGCGCTTATTATCAGCGCATCCGGTTTGGCTCTAGCTGCCTGTACGAGTCTCTTCGGCTTGCCTCGTACCGTGTGCCACTGGTTGGAGGACTCTATCCTTTCAGCCGCGATTGATCCTGAGCTTGGCTGATCGGGCTTGTTCTTCTTGGGCGGAGTGCTTCGCTGGCCCACCTCGCGCTCCCTACGCCTCTTTGGACTGCCGACCTGTGCTGCATGTACACTAGCAACTTTACTGTGTGCAGCTTTGGTCGTCCCGGCCCACGTAGTTGCGCTGGAACTTGGCGACGTCTGCGTCGCGCTATCCTCCACGGCAGTGGCGGGGGAGCCACTTCTTTCTGCCTTTGCACCGCAAAACTTGGCAGCGGCCTGCTGCAGCCTAGCTAGCTTGGCCAGCTTGTCCCTCGACAGCTGGTTTATGTGCCGCTTCCCTTCGAATAGCACAGTCAGGTCGCCGATGGTGACTCCCATCTGCTCCACCGCGCTATGCAGCGTAAACGGCTCTTTGTCCGGCGAGGATAGCGATTCATCCATCGCTTCCATCGAAGGAGCTCCTGTGATCGGCGTCTCTCCCGCGATCCGCTTGTCTGCTGCGATCGGCGTGGCTCCTCCATACGTCGATGTTGCGCTCAGGGGCAGGGTGGGTTCATTCGTCTTAGGTGCGCTAACAGGGGGGGATCTCGGCAAGGCCGAGCGTCGCACGAACGCCTCCAGGCTGGCTGTTTTAAATACAGTCCCTAGTATTTATTTTAGCACCAGTAACTGAAAGTAGGCAATATGGATTATTTCCCCCGAAAGTAGGCACTGCTCGTGCTGGTGGCTTAGTAGCCGGCCTAATGGGGGTGGGGGGCTTGGCTAAGCTAAGCTTAAAGCTTTAAAGCTTTGCCTTAGAAAATTAAGAAGAAGTGCGGTGCAACCCTAGAAACCGCAGAGTCCGCAGCTGTTGAGTTTGCAGCCCTGGGCCCTGCAAGTTGCGTGGTCCACGAAAAGCCGCGAAAAACGCTGAGGGGAAATGGAAAACACTCAATCTGCAGCGTTCCTTCCCCCTCGCCCTGGTGGCAGCGGCCTTCAGCCTGGAGCAGTGTCAGATTTGGATTGGCACGCGACGACTGGTGTGGGGTATGTGTGTGTGTGTGTGTTTTTGTGTGTGTGTGTGTGTGTGTCTGTGTGTGTGTGTGTGTGTGTGTGTTTGTGTGTGTGTGTGTTTGTGTGTGTGTGTGTGTGTGTGTGTGTGTGTGTGTGTGTGTGTGTGTGTGTGTGTGTGTGTGTGTGTGTGTGTGTGTGTGTGTGTGTGTGGCAATCAAATTGTGATTGTAACTAATTGAAGTAACGCCTCAATTGAAGACAGGCGCATTGATGGACATAACTTTTAAATCTATGTAGGTCCTTTGTAGAATCAGGTATATCTCCACCTATTTTTAAACGTGATTATAAGGAATAACCCTAAGAGACCTAAGTGACAGACCGATGGTCAATAGACCAATTAGCTGATGCTGTGTTACTGCGTTATAAAGTATTACCTCAGAGTAAACAACTCAAATCGCTGTGAAAAGCCCAACTGGCCAATAAACCAATATTGAATAGAGCAGTAGAACAGAACGATGAGCGGGAGGCGCCATGAAAAGCCGCATAGGGATGGTTACAGAAGGCAAAACATGAGGCTGTAGAGCTTTGGTGCTGCGTGCCTTGGCACTTCGTGCATTTAACTTTGCCAAACACAAAAGCTTTGGGCAACGAGGCGGAGGGCACATTAGTGAGGTAGGGAAGAGGATGTGGGAGGGAGTAAAGGAGAACAGTGCGGATAGTGAGGAGCAGCAGACATAATCTCATAAAGATAAAACTGTTTAATGTCGCTGCGAACAAAGCAAGGCCCAAGCAGAAGTAAAAGATGAAATGTGAGATGCAGATGGAGATGGAGCGATGTGGACGAGAGCGAAAGACAGAGAGAAAGAGAGAGGGGTGGAGATATGCAGACTCAGACTGTTTGAAGGACCCATTGACCCCATGCCGATACAGCAGCCAAGATGGCCGCCGACAAAAACACATGAACAGAGTCATGCGAAATGCGAAAATCTGTCAATTATTTAAATCGCCTGTAAAAATCTGAAGCGCCAGGTCGATTGGTCCGCAGGCCATCTTTGGGGCAGCAGGCGGTCGTCCTCTGCCTGCTCTCGGCTAGCCTGAAACTATGTGCCCCGTTAAAGATGCCTTGTCTGTTGGTAATTAACATGAAAATAAGCGCATTAACATCTTGGATGCCAGCGGCTTATATTGCTGAAGAATGATAAGGGATGCAGAGGGGCCAACCTGAAAATGACTTCAACTTGCGCCTCAATTATCAAATCGAAATCGAAACCGAAAGTTCGCTCGGCGAACTTACCGCGAAAAACGTAAAGCGCGCAAATTAAAATAATAAATTCTCTTTATTAAAGAAGGATGTCATTAAGGACGCTGCCATACAGACAGTCAGTCTGATGGACAGACACTCAGTCAGTCAGTCGTTTAAGAATGCCGATGAGAAATTCCTCGCAGAATTTTGACTACTGAGCGATGAACACTGAACGATGAGCGTTGAACCTTTTGTGTCCAGGCGACGACGTCATTAGCAGCATTTAGACGTCGCACATTGAAGCCAAAGGATAACAAGTAACGACGGCGCTTTGCCGGGAAAGTGTGAAAGGAAAAGCGGCGCTAAGACAAAAACTGACACAAATTAAACTGAAATTAGTTGCAACTCACTTCGCCCGGACGCTGGCGGCGACAGACGATGACTCTTCCATCTCTTGTATCTCTTCCATCTCTTTCAACTCGTCGTCGTCGATGTTGACGTTTTCATTTCCATTCCCATCTTCTCACTCGTCTTCGTCTTCATCTCTATCGCTGTACTTTTGTGCTGGCTTTGGTTTTTGAGCTATCGCGATGCAACTTTGCACAGACACTTATTATTCAAAGGGACAGCAAATTGGTCGGAGCCGTCCGGATCGGACCACTATTTTATAGCTGCCATACAACTCTAAGTCGGTTTTGGCCATAAACAACATCCTTATAACTCATCAATGGCTAAAATCGCAAACCGATTAAGTCATAAGCAGCGAAGATATGAGTCATTAAATATTTTGAAAGAACAGGTGCATATGAGCAAACAAAGTCAAGCGCAAGTAAGCTTTTGACGGTCTGCTCTTCAAGGGATTTTGTCATCGATTATCGAAACGGTTTGTGGCGTAAGTGGTTAAGTGACGCCCTGGCGAACGAAAGTTCCGTTCGAGTTCCAGCGGCAACTGGTCATTTATTTTGATTCTTTTCTTATTCTTCTCAAATGTAAAATAACTGTAATCAAATTCTTTTTCTACCAATGTCTCAGAACAAAGACAATGCCACGTGAAAAAACGCACACAATAATCGAGTTTGTCAGCACGGTTTGGTGGATAGGGATCAAATCCCGGTCGCGACGCCCAAATATTTTAACTTTTTCTTATTATTTTTTCAAATATAAAAAAAGCTTGAATTCAATATTTTAAAAGAAAAATTTAAATTAATATGATACCGATTCTTAGAACAACAATAATTAATGCCACGCGATAAAACGATTTTTACAGCATATGAAATTTCAGTGGTGCAGTTGGCAGAGTGAAAATTGCCTAAAGGTTCGATACGAGTATAAAATCTTTGGCATGCCGAAGATAATCCTTTCCCACTTTATTGTTAATTGAAAATAGTAATACCATTCCACACAATACACTCACGAATCTAAGCTAATAAATATTAAATAGCAGACAGAAACTTGTTCATTTAAAATTCCACAAACCCCTTGACTTCCGCCCCATCCGAAGGCTGCTATGTCTTGTGGTGCCTTGTGACCCACATCCAGGATTCGGGATTTGATTTTGATTGACTTTCCTGGCACCACATGTGTCAGCTCCGGTCTGACATATTGTATATATCTTTATTTAGCACGGCAAAATCTTATTTTAGGCCAGCCAGAAGTCAGCCATCTGACATACCCCAAAGAACCACAGCACAGGCTCGGCTCAGGCCAAACGAAATCAAATGAAACAAGTGGGAAAGGATTATCTTCGGCGTGCCGAAGATTCTATACTCATTTCGAGCCTTTAGGCAATTTTCACTCTGCCAACTGCACCACTGAAATTTCAATACTAGTAAAAAATCGTTTTATCGCGTGGCATTTATTTTTTTGCTCTAAGAATTTTTATCATATGAATTTAAATTTTTCTTTTAAATTATTGAATTCAAGCTATTTGATACATATTTGAAAAAAATAATTAGAAAACAAATAGAAAGCAATAAGTCGCGGCTGGGATTTGAACCATGTTCTCCCGTTTTTCAGCGAGCACTCTAATACTTACGCCAACAAGCAGTTTTGAAATGAGCTTGAATTCAATAATTTAAAAGAAAAATTTAAATTCATATGATACCAATTCTTTGAGCAAATAATTAAATGCCATGCGATAAAACGATTTTTTACTACTTTTGAAATTTCAGTGGTGCAGTTGGCAGAGTGAAAATTGCCTAAAGGTTCAAGTATAAAATCTTCGGTACGCCGGAGATAATCCTTTCCCACTTGTTTTATTTGCAAATGCCTGTATCGAAAACATGTCTTGAAAAGTGGCATTTATTGTAAATTCCTGTAAAACGTGTGTCACGAGTAATTTTGATTCATTTGACGATTTAAAGAAAATATGCTAATTTAAATATTGTTTTTCGTATTTGAATTAAGTGCATGGCAAAAAAAAATTATTCTTCTTTTATTCATTACGTCAAATTTCTCGAATGATAAGAAGACTTTGTTATTCGGTTTTCTCAAGTATGCTTCATTCGCTTATATTGGCATATAAAGTCTAAATTAATATATGTATATATATTAATGGGTACAGAGATGCTGTTCGTATCTCAGTTGGAATATCCTCTATGAGGGCATACAAAATAAGCTTGCACTTTGCGAAGCTCTCGAAAGGCGTCCTACAAATGTAATCGTGCTGCAGGTCCTGCTGTAATGGCCTAGCCGTAATTAGCGTCAAGTTGTGCGTTGGCAATAGTTACAATAAAGACGCTTTAGATCGCACATAAGTTGCGCAGACAGCGGGAGAAGCGAGATTAATGAGTTCGTGCGATTCGGGCAATCGCGATGAAAGCCGCGCAGCTCAGCCAAAAACTGATAAGCGAGCGCGATAACCGACCGGATAAATGGCGCTCATTAGCCTGCAGAGCTGTAGCAGCGACTAGAGCTAAGGCCACCCAGCTATATAAGCTCCCCAGCTCCGCCAGTCTAGGCATACAGTTTTCCAAGCCAATACAGTCAAGAGGCAAGTTGCAAGCAGCAAGTAGCAAGCCACAACATAATGCAAGTGAGACACTATTTTGTGCTATTCAGCTGCCTGATCCTGAACAGCTGCTGGGCGGGCAACGTGGGCAGACAACGACGGGTGCAGACGAGTGCCACCACCACAGGTCCAGCTCCGCCAGCTCTGAGCGGCTTGACGCCGCTCTTCTACTCCACCTTCGACTCAAATGACGAGTACATCGAGACGGCCTTCCGCCGCCCGCACTTTCCACGTGCCCCACAACAGCAGCAGCCCAAGCACTTGAGCAGCAGCATCGATGCGGAGGAGGAGTCCCAAGCTGCCCTCAGCGCCAGTGCTCTGGATGTGGACTATGCGGATCTGCTTTCCACGGCGGAGTTGACGCCTGGACAGAAGCAGCAGCTGCTGTTGTTCAATACGCCAGCGTTCCGCCTATTTAGTTCCAACGGCAGTCAGGAGCAGGAGCCCCGCTTCTTCCACTTGAAGAGCCACAAGAACCAAGAGCATAAGTTCCAACATCCCAACAAAACAATTTCGAATACTCAAAATATCACAGTGAATGTACCAGCTGTACAGGCTGCAGCGGGTATACGTTTCCAGGAAGTCTTGCGCTCTCCCCAGCTGCATCCCATGCAGTACTACCAGACGCGCCAGGACCAGGACGTTTCACAGGATGCGGGACTGCGTCTGCCCTACGATATGCTCGAACTGAACGCAGCGGGCATCTATGACGTGTCTGGTCTGGGCGGTATTGGTCATCTGGGTGGTCTAGGTGGTCTGGTTGGTGCGAATGGCATCAGTGGACTCTCTGGCTACACTGGTATCTCAGGCTACAGCGGTCTGGCAGGCCTCGGCGCTGCTGGTGTCCCCCTCGTGCCCATTACCCTTGGCAACAATGCGGTCGGCTATGTGCCACTGAATCTGCGCATGTTCCGACAGCTCCAGGCAACGCTGCCCATTCGCGAGAGCGAGTATGATGCAGCTCCAGTAACCAGCGAGGCTGTCGACTCGGAGCCACAGTACAGTGACATAGTCGACGAGGCGGCAGATAAGCTCGGCAGCTCGAGATTGCACATGTTTGGCCAACGACTGAGGCAACGTCCTGTCGCCGCAACTTTCAACGATGGCGCCTTCCCCATGAGGAATCCACTAATGTCATTTGCGAAGAACATTCGCCGAGTGCAGTACCTGTAAGTGGGAAACAGGCTGGCTATCAACGACGACATATATACTGACTGGCAATGAATTGGATTTACTTACTGGGCTTTTCAGGCTATAATTTATATTTATTTCCTCATCTTTATACTCTTTTCGAAGAAAATAGTGAATTAAGTTTGTGCTGAAGTTTGTAACGCATAGATGGAAGCGTCGGAGACCCCCAAAAATACTGCCAGTATGCTTAGAAAAACAAAACAAATTGATCTAGCCATGTCCGTCTGTCTGTCTGTCTCACTGTATGTATGCAAACTAGTCCCTCAGTTTTTGAGCTGTCGCGATGCAACTTTGCACAGACACTTATTATTCAAGGGGACAGCACATTGGTCGGAGCCGGCCGGATCGGACCACTATATCTTATAGCTGCCACACAACTGGAAATATATCTAATATTTAAATAGAAAATTTTAATTCATATGATGTTAATTTTTACAGCTAATGAAAGTGCTGCGGTTGGCAGAGTGAAAATTGTCTAAAGGTTCGAAAAGAGTATAAAATCTTCGGCACGCCGAATATAATCCATTCCCACTTGATTTTTTTTTTTTGGTATTTTTTAATGTAACTTATTTCTCAGGCAAATAAAACAGCACAATTATGTAAGCTTTTCGAGTTTTATTATTTATCTATTCAATGGCTTATACTTTTACCGTTACTGTTTATAGAATCAGGTCACTCCTTATAAGTTTTATAGTTATGAAAAAAGTTATGATGCATTCGAAAACACTTAGAGATAATTAACTATTTATTTTAGAGATTTCAAACTATTTTCTTCTTCATTTACAGTACATTAAAAACTTTGTGATATGCATAAAAATTCACATTTAAAAAAAAATAAGTTTCCTATATCAGTCAAGCCGACATTCAGGCAACCAGTCAGTCAGTCTGGCAGTAATATGTCAACTATTTCCAAAACACTTAATTGATGGCAGCACTCGTGTTTACATTCAGTATGCATGTGTGAGTGTATATTATATTTTTTTTTTTTTTTGTGTTTTAAGTTACTAAGGTACCCGTGGGTAAAAAGGATTTATTTGGCCGACCTCGTTGGAGAAAAAACTACCTAAACGACCTGACCTCCCATGCAGAAAGGCTGCGCCCGTGTGCCTGTCAGTGACTGACCCGTCGGTGAAGTAAATTTCGAACTTTTTCTCTTTTAGAAGAGCCAACTTCTAGAGTGCTTGCAAACTCCCTGTATACCTTGGCGTAGCTAGTATTTCCGCAGTTGCCTCTTCTCAGAGCGTCCCCTGCTGGGAGCCCGAACGCAAATACTTTCGCCAGTTCTTTTGCTGTCATAAATGACAATCTAAACTTGGGCGAAAGCTCCACCGCAATGCTATAGAGTGTCTGAATAGGCGTTCATTTTAACAACCCCAAACTCTTTCTTAGGTGGTGATAGGACAGGGTCTGTATTTTGCTTAAGGGCGTTTTGGAAAGGTTGCAGTAGGATGAGCATGCATACTCAATTCTGCTGCGAACGAAAGCTTTATATAAAATCAAGCCCTGTTTTGGGAGAACTCCGAATTGGCACCCACAGACAAAGTCCTTTCTATGTGCAGGTGTGCCGAGTTATTGGCTGCCACTGTTCTGCCCAGGTACTCAATTGCCTCCGTGTCCCTTATACCTCTTCCTCTAATCACCACTTCCAAAGGCCTCCTTTTGCTGTGGAAATGAATTGCCTTGGATTTGTCCGGGTTGAAAGACAAATTCAATAGATTGCAGTGTAGCTCAAAAGCGCAAATCTTATCTGATAACATGGTTCTTTCTACGTCAAAATCTCTGTGCGAGCAGACAAGGAAGAAATCGTCAGCGTATTGGAAAAGCTGGCAAGAGTCATCATTCAATTCATGCAACTTTGCCGTGTATAAATTGAAGAGCGTCGGACTTAGACAGCTACCCTGACACACGCCTCTGCTCACCTCCACGCCACATTTACCCTTGATTAGAATTCTGCGCCTTAGAAAGCTCGTTATCCAAGCTATATGCTATGATGCCTGTTAAAATTCATCCCTATTAATTTTTCCTCCAGTGTTCTTACATCCACGCAGTCAAAGGCTTTGCTGAGGTCAAGGCAGGCTGCCACCACATGTCTTCCCTGCGATTTTAAGACTCGAATAGAGTTTATGAGGTCATTAATGCATTGCGCAGTGGACCTGTGCTTTCTAAAGGCATAAGATCTAGCAGGCAGAAGCTTTTCCTTGAAAATATGTGAGTCAAACTCAGCCTTGATAAGCCCCTCAATTTTAAAAAGGCAGCTTATAAGGCAGATTGGTCTAAAGTTGTCGATGGAGGTCGAATCACAGTTTTTTTTAGGAACAGGAACCACCCAAATGCTCCTCCAACTCTCCGGGATCCTGCCTGAGATCCAGGCTCTGTTACTGAGGACAAATATATCCCTCAGCTTAGGCAGAGGCATGGACTGCACCATTCCGTAGGAGATGCCGTCCTGTCCTCTAGCCGAGCTGGGGTTTTTAGAGTGTAGGAAAATATGGAAGTCCTCGAAGCATAATTCCTCCGGGACATCACCCTGAGTCGGGCGGAATACTGGCTGCATTTCGTCAGATTATGGGCCATTTAACGAGAGAGGGACCCTTGACATGGGACTAGAGCCTGAGGCGATGTTAATTATCGAACCACTAGCAGCGTTTAAAGAGATGTGTGGGGTGGAGGAGGTATCCCTGACCATTTTTATAAATCTTAGATCCTCCTCATCTGTCCAAGAGCTACCCGTTTTTTTAATTTGTTTGTACGATTTTATGTGTTTTAATTTACTCCATATGTTGGGGGTGGAAGTGACTTCCTCTATAAATTTGCCGAAGTTTGTTTTCCTCCTGTTCTTTATATGGTTCTGCAGGTCTTTTTGAGCTTCCAGCGCCTTTCTGGCGTCCACAAAACTCTTTGAATGGTAGAAATCCAGCCTGGTTTCTGCTCTTCGTTTAAAAAGTCTCTCAGTCTCTTCATCCCACCACCTCTTAGGGACATAACGGTTTTTGCTCGGTACAGTTACTGTGTTAGCTTTAGTGATCGATTTTACTTTATGAATCATAGAATCGATATCACTAAAGCTCTCATTGGCAAAAACCTTAGCGATTCTACCGTGCAGAATACGTCTGTCCACTATTTCGGGGCAGGATTCATAAATTTTAATGATAACTGGAAAGTGGTTACTATTTGAGATCTTTTGATTTTTTGCCTGCCATGTGATGTTTATGTTCATCGCGTTACTAAACGTGAGGTCTAGGACTGAGAATTGAGACGGGCTATGGGAGTATGTGGGGGACCCGTCGTTCAGGCAGACAAAACCCGTATCAATGGCTGCATTTTCCACCGTTCTGCCTTTCCGGTCGCTATGAGCGAAATCGAAGAGTTCTCGAACGCCTGATTTAAAGTCTGCTGGAGGAAATGAGGGGGATGCGTAGATGCTAAATAGGTTAAGGTTTCTTCTTAAGTTGAGAGTTTGGATGCCTATACTTTGACTATTGACTCTAAGTACCTTGAATTTAATACTGTTTTTTATGTATATACCTACCCCTCCATACCCATAATTTCTAGCCTTGCAATAAAAATTATAGCATTGTAAGCTGCAGTCTGAGTTATTCCTAACCCAAATCTCAGAGAGCAGGGCTATATCAACCGAGTTGTTGGTTAAGAACATGTTAAGAAGTTGTTTGTTGTTGCCGTGTGTCAAAACTTTGAATATTAAGTTGATGAACTAACATTGAGTTGAAGAGAGTTGAGTAACCTCTGATATTTGGAGAACGTCTATTTCTGCGTTGAAATTTTAATTACGTCGCTTAGCGTTGTTAAAAATGTTATGGTTATCATACCAAAGTGTCACTATTTTGCTCTGCCAGAAAGGTAGAAATTTTGCGATTAATATCGTTTAGACCTTCCTCGGCCCGTTTAAAAGCCGCGGCCGAGCCGTTGTTAGTTTGAGAGGGGGGTTGCTGTCTCTCTGAACCTATCGCTGCGCGCCATTCCGCCATGTTATTGGCCGCTTTGGCAGCCTCGGCATTACGCTGTCTGGCTCAGTTGGCGGTGGGTGAAGAGTCAATTTTGACCGCCTCCCTGGCTGCTTCTGTCCAAGTCCCATAGTTGCGAGTGTGGGTGAGAACCTGATTCTGCCCGCCTAGACAAGGGAATGCCCTGGTGTCTGTGTGGTCAGGTGGAGCCCTCACAAAAAGGCTAGGGTGCTTGAGGCGAACTTCCTGCCTAGAGAGGCTATATAGAATCATGCATTTTTGGATTGCGTAAGCTTTGATTCTAGCCGGGCATTTCGGGTGCGTTGCCACGTGCTCCCCTTTGCAGTTCGCACACTTAGTGCCCGCGCAAACGATGTCCTGTCCGTTTTCGATTCCGCATTTGTAGCATAAGCCTTTACTTTTGCAAATTTTGGCTGTGTTCCCGAATCTAAAGCACTTATAGCACTGGGTAACGAAGATAAAAGGTTGTACCTCTACCCTGGAAAAAATAATCTCGACACAGTTAGGGAGATGCTGACCCCTGAAAAATAGCTTTACTCTGCCTGTAGGCACGAAGCGCCTTCCGTCCTCCCTATCTCTTTTCATAATCCGCTGAGCTTGAGCCACAGGGACGTCAGATTCTATAAGATCTAGCAGATCTTTGTCCTGAAAGTCCGTAGGAATGTTAAAGATAAGTCCGGTTTTGAAAACAAAGTGACTAAGTATAATAGTCTTATAGCCGTGTTCGCCTAGGACATTCAAATTGGCAAGCTCGTTTGCACTATCTGCTGAGCTGCACACCACCTTGCATTTACCATACCCAATTTTTTGTACCTGTTCAATGTTTTTAACTTTTAGATTCAACAAGAGCGCACTCAACTCAAGCTGGTTTGGGAAAATTCTTTGTCCATTATTGTCAAATTTGTCTATGTACACTAAAAAGGGACCTTTGTGGTTTTGGTCATAGAGTCTGTCTATATTATTGGCTTGGCTAGTTTTATCATAACTGTTTGCCATGGAGTTGTCATTTGGAATGGGAACAGTATCCTCGGTAATACTAGGATGGCTTAGAGCCTCAGTGTTATTTCTAATAGAAAGCGTCTTGGATTTAATACTCGCAGACTTGTCGATTACCTTTGGTTGAGATTCAGTTCGGTTGATGCTTCTTAGAGCTCTTTTGGTATTGGCCGGTGCCTCAAGCTCTTTAATGGTTGACAGTTTTTGAGCCTTGATTATACTCATCTTCTTGTCTGTGCCCTTTTTGTTGTCGATGGCCAGAGATGCTGGCGACGGGCTGTTCCTGGTGGAGCATCTGGAGCTAGGGACGCTAGACGCTCTCAGAAAGGGCTTGGCCGCATTGGTTCTTGTCCTTCAGTGTGTTTAAGATCTTTGTATACTGATGCAGCACTCTCATAGCTCTTCACCGCCAGCGTACCCTGAAAAAAACTCGGTTGGATATGTGGTTAGATTTGTGTAGGTGATTGTGATGACTTTGTGAAGGTTATGTTGTGGTGCCGGTAAATTTTGTGGTTAGAATGAAGATGATTGGTGTATGGTTTAGTAAGATGAATTGTGAGTGAATTAACAGGTGCAATAAACAATTATCACCCGAGACCTCGCAGCTGCAATGTAAAGTAATTTTACAGCGCTAATTAACGGACGACGTCTGATGATATTGTTTTAGTAATTAATTGTTGTTTATTTAGTTTAAATCTGTTGTGGATTTTTTCGGCAAAATGGCCGAAGTCACTTTTTACAGCGCTTGTATGTAAGCAGGTTTACGGGGAAACGGCGGTGAGACGAGCTCGTTTCCAACCCAACATGCAAGCGCCAGCCGGGTGAGTATATTTGTTTTGGATGAGTGCAGCACTTGTACAATCCTAGCTGGACTATAAAGACAGCCGGCACAGCTTGCAGTCAGCCGTCCGCAGGAGATTCGGCTCCAACCTCAAAACTTCTCTGGTTATTTATATTAATGTTGTATAATTCTGGTAATTTCTATCCGCACGCGACACAAGACTCGTTTTGTGTCTTGGTTTGTAGTTCAGTGTGAATTTCAGTTTTTAAACAATTTTATTTGCTTAAATCGACCCGGAGCGAGGTGATGCCGAGTCACTTGCTTAGAGATGTGTGGTATATTATATTATTATATTATTTTTATTATATTATATAATAATAACACTAGGCAACAACATATTGTGTTCAAGCCTGAAACCAAGCACGGTTGATGTTTCGATATGGGAAGCTATAAATATAGCTATAAATTGTATCTATACAATCCAAGTAATGAGCCAGATACAGGGATGTATTTTTCCAGCTTTCCCGGGAATTTGAATACAAAAAGCTTATTGTCTTTCGGCTGTTGAATAGTGTAATGGGCAAGTCAAATGCGTCCTACGCACTCGACAGGAAACTAACAACTGAATTTACAACAAGAACATCAACGAGCCAAGCCAC
The DNA here is from genome assembly GCA_035042425.1 of Drosophila flavopinicola. Taxonomy (NCBI): domain Eukaryota; kingdom Metazoa; phylum Arthropoda; class Insecta; order Diptera; family Drosophilidae; genus Drosophila; species Drosophila flavopinicola. The sequence goes on along the minus strand of JAWNLL010000068.1, from coordinate 84,793 downwards.
AATAACAAATTAAATAAATATAAGAAGCTTTTAAGTTAATAGAAAATGATATAATTGGATTTTATCACAAACAGCAGCCACAACAAGTAAGAGTGCTCTAGTCGGGAATGCCCGACTAGGAGATACCCTGAACCCAGTCCTTACATTCATACTAATCTATCAGTGTGTATACATACATGTAATGGAAAGTAAAATCTTCAATAACTTCTGTAGTATTTATTGTCAGATCTTTCAGAAATTTTTAGGACACAACATTGGCTATAAAATGTGTGACCAACCCAAATCGCAAGGTCTTAACTTCAAAAATGCGTTTTTTCAACTTATGGGGGGATTGGGGGGGTGGTATCCAAAAAGTGATATATTTGTAATATGTGTATGCTAATCAAGACTATACATGCCTATTTTGGGGTCTCTAGCTCTTAAACCTTTCAAGTTATGGCCAAAAAACACTGGTCTGAAGTCGAAATTTATCGATATTTTTTGTACGGGACGAGTTGTCGATAAAATGAAACAAACTTGTACTGTCCCGGGACTACGAGAACTCATATTCTAAATATGAAGTCTCTAGCTCTTATAGTCTCTGATATCTAAATGTTCATACAGACGGACAGGCAGACGGACAGACAGACATACGGACAGACGGACATGGCTAGATCGACTCGGCTGTTGATACTGATCAAGATTATATATACTTTATATGGTCGGAGATGCTTCCTTATGCCTGTTACATACTTTTGCACAAAACCATAATACCCTTTTTACCCATTTTTAATAGGTTCAGGGTATAAAATCAACAAGCTAAACACACGCATGCATACTTGATGGAAATGTGAAAAGGCGCCCAGTCAAAAGCAAATAATATCAAATTCATAATAAAACTGTTAAAGGCATTTGAAGTGAAGCTCTTATATTTTACACATGTCTGCAATGATGATATAATGATTTTTGACGATTGACAGTTAAGCCTTATATATCTAAGCGTTTAAATTTTGAAATTGCAGTTTGAATACTCAAATACAGCCGTCCTCCATGTTTACTTGCATTAAAGTCAATTCAATCCGCCGAAAAATATTCATTCATTTTCATATTTTTTAAAGTTTAAAGAACACCTATTATATCTTGGGGCATATTTTTATACCCTTCTGGAGGAAAAAATTATTTGGTAGTGAAGGAGATATATGAGACCCCAATAGTTGGCAAGATCGGCATATAGCTACGATACAAACTATTGGTCGAAAGATTGACCATTTTTCAGTTTTCCAAGATATCTGGAAATCTTATAGCATCGACTCACTCTATCGTAAAGCTCACATAGAAACAATCGATTAAATGGTAAATCAAGCATACATTATCTCAATATACATATAATGGGGAATGACAGGGCTTAAATGCGAGGAGTACAGTTAAGCTGAGGAGTAGTTGGGATAGTAGTTTAGCTGACTGTCCCTAAGAATTTTATAAGTAGTCATTTGATATTCAGCTTTTTAACAGTTCCGTTGACAATATTCACATGACTTATAGTTTGAAAAACATTTACAACTAGTCAAAACAAGTGCGAAGGGATTATCTTCGGCGTGCCGAATATTCTATACTCTTTTCGAACCCTTAGGCCATTTTCACTCTGCAAACTGCACCACTGAAATTTCAAAAGTAGTAAATAATCGTTTTATCGCGCGGCGAATTTTTTTTTGCAAATTTGGTAGGTATATTGCTGGTGACCTGCCCAAAAACTTGGATCCTACCCTTGGATCGCCCCCGTAATGGCGAAAATCTATATACATGAATGCATAATTCGATAACACGTGTATATTTCCCGCAATTTTTAAGCTAGAGTCCCCAAATTTGGAATTTAGACCAGGGCTGACCAGACCCCCCAGCCACCCCGCCCCACGAAACACGGAAGCCTCTATCTCGCACAGTTTAAGAGCTATGGCCACCAAACCTTAAGGGTCGACTTCTGGCCAAGTTCTCTAAAGATCAGCCAAAAAATTTTGGGGCCACGCCCCCTCCCGCCCCCAAAAATCGAGAAAATTTATATCTTCCACAGTTTTAGAGCTAGAGTCACCATATTTGGAAGATACATTTCTGCTCACCCCCTCTTAAGATCAGTAAAAAATAGCTTCAATTCAATATTTTAATTTAAATTTATATGAGCAAAATAATAAATGCCACGCGATAAAAGATTTTTTACTACTTTTGAAATTTCAGTGGTGCAGTTGGCAGAGTGAAAATTGCCTAAAGGTTCGAAAAGAGTATAGAATCTTCGGCACGCCGAAGATAATCCTTTCCCACTTGTTTTTATGGAATTCAATTTATGTAGTGCAGCTGGATTTATCTGCATGTAATTCTTCGAACTTATTTTGACAATCAGTTCGTTCGAGGGTTGAGGGTAATATGGGGTCCTGGTGACTATTGACACAAAACTTAGGGAAATTACAAGAACACATTTTGACTTGGGTGCCAAAATCTGGAGCTACACAGAGAGAGCAGAAGATACATCCACAGCAGATACAGATGCAGATACATCTACAGGCCAGCTCTCATGTGTATGTGTGTGTGTGTATGCCAGAACTTGCAGTTCCCTGTTTGACTGACTGTCTGTCTGTCCGCGTGTCAGTCAGTCTATCAGTCGACCATCTGCCCATCTGTCAGTGTTTTGTGAGAGTAAAACGCTTGCTGCTTGGGAAGTGTGAAACACTTTTCACGATTAAACCAAAAAGATTTAAGTGAATTTTGTTAAAGTTATTTGCCTGTGGCCGCAAATGGCTGCCAAGGATATGGCCGCAAAAGTGGTAATGTAATATAAATATGTGCATAGAAAAATATGCCACATACGCATACATATACGCACATATGTATGTTAATGCTTACACAAAGATAGAGACTGGCTGTCAAAACATAAATTTCGGCTCGGGCTGTTGCCTTAGCCAGTTATAAGTCTTACGCGTGCGAACGTGTGTTTACGTGTGCAATAAGCAATAAGCAATAAGCTTCATATGATACGACGTCACGGCATTCATCGTCATCGTCATGCACGCGAGCCCGCAATTAGATTTCGGGTGAATCTTTTTAATTGCATCCAGGCACCACACGTACAACTCAAAGATGACTGCTAGAGTCAGACCTGGTGCTGGAACGATCTTGTTCCTGCTGCTCCTGTTGCATGTTACCGACACTGAGACAAAACGAACTGGTCTGCTGACAAGCCTGTTGCTTATCTCAGCTCTTTTCACCAACACCCCCATTCTGCTTCCTGCAGGGTATCGTCTGCCATATAGCATAGGCCGCAGTGGCGGAAGTACTGCTGACGTTGGCAGCGGACTAGATCTGTTCAAGAAGTTCACGCTGTGGCGTGGATTGTTGCCGCAGGACCCGCCCCGGGGAACATCATTGTAGTCCCATCTTCACCACCTTCACGTCGCCCACAACGACAACAACAACAACAAATGGCACCAGTACACGACGCTGGCGAAATCTGGAGGACTTGCTGGCGCCCACAGTGCCCACGAGTCTAACGGCAGGCACTGGAGGCGCTCAGCGGGGTTAACAAACGCACGGAGCCGGAGTAGCTGCCAGAACGCTGCCGATACGGAGATCAGAGCAATCCGCTGCGTCTAAGCATTTTTCAAATCCACAAGCCCGATACATACTGAAGAAAACTGAACTATTATAAGGTACTTTTTGGTTCTTTTATATTTCGTTTTATTTTAATTTATTAATTATACTCTTTTCGAAGAAAATAGTATATTCAGTTTGTGCTGAAGTTTGTAATGCATAGAAGGAGGCGTCGGAGACCCCCAAAAGTTACTGTCAGCATGCTTTGAATGGATAACTGGATTTGATCTAGCCATGTCCGTCTGTCTGTCTGTCTGCATGTATGCAAACTAGTCCCTCAGTTTTTGAGCTATCAATGGGTAAAATTGCAAAACGATTGAGGAATAAATAGCGAAGGTATGCGTAGTTAAATATTTAAAAAAAAAACAGATGCATATGAGCAAACAAAGTCAAGCGCAAGTAAGCTTTTGACAGTCTGCTCTTCAACGGATTTTGTCATCGTTCATCAAAACGGTTTGTGGCGTAAGAGGTAAAGTGACGGGCTGACAAACGAAAGGTCCCAGGTACGAGTCTCAGCGGCGGCTGATTATTTATTTTCAGTTTTATCTTATTCTTCCTTTCAAATATAAAACAACTGTATTTAAATTTATTTGATTCCAATGTCTTAGAACAAAAACAAAAAATTTTCAGTTTTTGGAAACCGTACCCCCATCTCCCCAAAAATGAAAAACACAAATTTTTAAAGTATGTCCTAACAAGTAAGAGTGCTCTTGTCAGGAGTGCCCGACTAGGAGATACCCTGAACCATGTCCTTACATTCATACTAATATATCCGTGTGTATACACACATGTAATGGAAAGTAAAATCTTAAATAATTCTGTGTTTATTGTCCGATCTTTCTGAAATTTTAAGGACATAACATTGGTAATATTTGGTGGGCCAAACCAAATTGCATGGTCGTACCCTCAAAATGAAATTTCGGCCGGCTCCGACCAATGTGCTGTTTCTTTTAATAATATCTGTGCAAAGTTTTATCGTGATAGCTTTGAAAGCATGGGATTTATGACCAAAACCGACTTTAAGTTGTATGGCAGCTATAAGATATAGTGGTCCGATCCAGCCATCTCCGACCAATATGCTGTCCCTTAAGTGTCTGTGTAGAGTTGCATCGCAACAGCTCAAAAACTGAGAGACTAGTTTGCATACATACAGACAGACAGACAGATGGACTTGGCTAGATCAATTTATTTTGTCATTCTAAGCATACTTTAGGTAACTTTTGGGGGTCTCCGACGCTTCCTTCCTTTACAAACTTCAGCACAAAGTGAATATACTATTTTCTTCGAAAGAGAATAAACAAGTAAGAGTACTCTAGTCGGGAGTGCCCGACTAGGAGATACCCTGAACCCAGTCTTCACATTCATTCATACTAACCTATCAGTGTACATACATGCAAGCAAACACATGCTGCAAGCAGTTAAAGCAGTTATCTTGCTTCTTCACTGAGCCCCACACTATGGAAAGATAAGGCTTAAACAACTTCTGAGTTTATTGTCCGATCTTATTGAAAATTGTTGGGCATCAAATTGGCAACAACATGGGTGACCAAACAAAATTGCAAGGTCACACCTTCAAAAATGGGTTTTGTTAAATTTTGGGGGGATTGGGGGAAGGGATCCAAAAAGTGAAAAATTTGTTACTTGTGTATGCTAGCTTTTATAACTTATAACCCAAAAACGCTAGCCTGAAATCAAAATTTATCGATCACTTTTGAACAGGATGAGTTATCGATAAAATGAAGTAAACTTGACCTGTCCCGGCACTACAAGAACTTCTATTCTAAATCTGAAGTCTCTAGCTCTTGTAGTCTCTGATATCTGCGTGTTCATACAGACAGACACACAGACGGCCATGGCTAAATCGACTCGGCTGTTGATACTGATCAAGAATATACATACTTTATATGGTCGAAGATGCTTCCTTTGCCTGTTACATACTTTTGCACAAAACCCTTTTTAACCATTTTTAATGTGTTCAGGGTATAAAAATCAATAAGTCGCGGCTGGGATCTGAACCGTGTTCACCCGTTTGTCAGCGCAGTTTTGAAATGCGCTGACAAACTCGATTATACTGATCGTTTTTTTCGCCACTTACGCCACAAACCGTTTATATGATAGATGACAAAAACGCTTAAAGAGCAGACTGTTAAAAAGTTACTTGCGCTTGACTTTGTTTGCTCGTATGCACCTGTTCTTTCCAAATATTTAATGAAATTTCAAGATTTTACTTAAAATAGACGAAAGTTCGAACAAAAAGTAATCGTGCTTAAGCTGCTGATAAGCTTAACTAGTTTGATTAATTCAAGAAGACAATAGATACATGAGCATAAACAAATTATAGTCGAAGTTAACGGTTTTCATAAGCTCACGCTAAAGAGCGTGTAAAGTAAAATGCATAAGAAAGCGACTTTCAGATCAGATTGCCATCTCAGGTGCGACAAGGCGGTCTTAAATTTCATTTTAATTTGCGAGCATAACTCATGGCTGATTTCCTGACCTCCCCCCAAAAGGACGACGGTCAGCCCCAAAAGAGCCACGCTGCACGTGTAACGAATCATATAACTGTGTGCGAAAACAATTGATAGCCCGTCGCCTTAGCCGTAGTCGTAGCCGTAGCCGGAGTCGTTGGCTCTCTGACCAAGTAGAAGTCAACGACTTGGTTTACAGTTTATATAAAAAAAATGCAGACAAAATATGCGAACATGATATCCTGGCCGTGGCAAGTTCAAGGACGTCTGGTGCTCGTGAACTCGCATCCATAACTGTAAACGCCAAGGCCCAAAAAACTGGCCCAGACACACGGAAGGTTGCGTTTCGTCGGTAAATTGGCAGATTACGCATAAATGGCAAGACGCCAACAACATTCACTAGTGAATTGAGCTCGTTTGCTTTTAGGTTGCTGGTTGCTGCTGTGGCATTGCATTTTTTCATTGGGACCTGTCATGGCCCAAAATTAATGTTGCCCAGACCAGACCAAATAAGCTTCGCGAGGCATCGCAGCATTAAAGCGTTGCCAACTGCCAAAACTGGTTTCATCTGGAGAGACGGTCACTCAGTTGACCCCAAACAGAAGTCAACAAATCAGCCGGCACCCGACAGACCCCAGCTTGTAAAATTGATAATGCTTAGAAGAAGCAGCAACAAGAAGTAGACCCAAAGTCAACAGTTGAATTATAGCCGAAACCCTTGTGCGTTGAGCTCCGGTTTTGCAACGAGATCGTGAAAAAAAATTTGAAAAATTATATGCTTTGGCACAGAGATCATGCAGAAAGATTGAACAACAACAAGTAAGAGTGCTCTAGTCGGGAGTGCCCGACTACGAGATACCCTGAACCCAGTCCTTACAATCATTCATACTAATCTAAACACACACATGCTGCAGTACAAGCAGTACAAGCAGTGCAAGCGGTCTAAGCAGTTAGCTTGCTTTTCGCTGAGCCCCACACAATGGAAAGTTAAATCTTAAATAACTTCTGTATTTATTGTCCGATCTTATTGAAATTTTTGTCAATAATATGTGTGACCAAACCAAATTGCAAGGTCGTACCCTCAAAAATGCGTTTTTTGAACTTTTGGGGGGTTTGGGGGTGGTATCCAAAAAGCTCTTATAACTTTGAAGTTATGTCCCAAAAACGCAAGTCTGAAATCGAAATTTATCGATAACTTTTAAACGGTAAGAGTTATCGATAAAATGAAATAAACTTGATCTGTCCCGGGATTAATAGAATTTATATTCCAAATATGAAGTCTCTAGCTCTTGTAGTCTTTGATATCCGTGTGTTCATACAGACAGACGGACAGACAGACGGACATGGCTAGATCGACTCGGCTGTTGATACTGATGAAGAATATATATACTTTATATAGTCGGAGATGCTTCCATATGCCTGTTACATACTTTTGCACAAAACCATAATACCCTTTTTACCCATTTTTAATGGGTTCAGGGTATAAAAAGAGATCAGTTTTTATGAAGACAAATGTGTATGAGCAATCGAAACTAGGCGATCTACAAGTGAAATTAAATAGTTCTCGGAACTAGCCACACAAATGCCGAAAGACTTCAAACATTGTTAATTTATTTACTTCTTATGACAGATTTCCCTGACAACTGATTCAAATCTTTAGCATAGTATAAAGAGCATTTAAACCATCTTAAGATCAGCAATTAGGAAATCCTAACCATCTATCGTAAAAATAAATTTTTTTATTAAAAATCTTTTTTTGTATTTAAATACATTTATATATAGCCATTATACTCTGAATAAAAACAAAACGATTTAATATCATTGTTGACAAAATCACTGCCACGCGATAAAAAGAATTTTTACAGCATTTGAAAGTGCTGCAGTTGGCAGAGTGAAAATTGTCTAAAGGTTCGAAAAGAGTATAAAATCTTCGGCACTCCGAAGATGATCCTTTTGGGTCTCCGACGGTTCCTTCTATGCATTACAAACTTCAGCTACTACTATTTTCTTTGAAAAGAGTATAAAAATCTATGTGAACTAAGTTTGTCAGTGAATCACTCTAATACCTACGCCACCAAGCAGTTTTGAAATGCGCTGACAAACTCGATTATACTGATCTTTTATTTCGCATCGTATAGTTTTTGTTCTATGGCATTGGTAGCAAATGAATTTGATTGCAGTTATTTTATATTTGAAAGGAAGAATAAGAAAAAATTAAAATAAATGACCAGTCGCCCGCTGAGACTCGAACTCGGGACCTTTCGTTTGCTAGGGCGTCACTTAAACCCTTATAAAATCCCTTGAAGAGCAGACTGTCAAAAGCTTACTTGTGCTTGGGTTTGTTTGCTCATATAGCCATTGATGAGTCATAAATTGATTTGAAAATCATATCATTAGTGTGACAAAGGCCTCAGAAAATATATACCTGAGTTTTGTAAACAATAATGAAAATAATGAATAGAAGTAGTTTTGACCAATGATTTTTGCATTTTCACTACATCTTATATCAGAGGTCGTAGCTAAGCATCTCAAAGCAGATTGAATTGAAAAATTGCACTAGATCGAACGAAAGCTGTGGGCGTATTTGTTGCCTATATGTGTTGCATTATAAATTATGCAGCTCGTGAAATGCGGCTGTGAGGCATTTCGTTGTCCTTGCAATATAAAAGCAATTGCATAATTGCGATCTAATATGATGACTGCAGCACTTTCAAAGCACAAACAAAAGCAATGCCGAAGCGTAAATACTCTAAAAAAGTGGAGAAGGATTATCTTCGGCGTGCCGAAGATTAAATACTCTTTTCGAACCTTTAAGCAATTTTCACTATTTCTCCGTGACTGCTTATTTAATTCGCAGATATTAAAGTCGCATACATAAACCCCTACATATAATATAAAATAAATAAAGGTATTCATGTAAACAGGGACGTTTTACTATCCGCAGCTCGTGGACGCGTCCCTTAGCATTCATAAGTGCTACCGAATTGAACAATAAACAAGTTTCAGTTTTTCCAAAAGTCAAAACTACATTACATATGTATACTACAATATACATACCAAATTTTGTGCCTGTTGCTCTTATACCTTTCAAGGCCGCTGTCGGAAATTGAATTGTCATAAAACTAAATCTGAATTTGAGATCCATATTTTTTTTCGCGTGGCATTGGTTTTGCCAATGAATTTAAATTTTTCTTTTGAATTATTCTATTAAAGCTGCTTTATGTATGAAAAATAAAAATTAGAAACAATTTAGGAAATTGAAAATAAATGAATTTGATTACAGTTATAATATATTTGAAAAGAAGAATAAGAAAAAAAGAAATTAAATGACTAGTCGGCGCTGGCACTTGAACCCAGGAATCTCCGCTCACCAGTGCGCAACTTTACCCCTTACGCCAGAAGCCGTTTTGATGATCGCTGACAAAATCCCTTGAAGAGCAGACTGTCAAAAGCTTTCTTGTATTGCTTTTTACTGCTTACACCAAGCAGTTTTAAAAATCGCTGACAAACTCGATTTATACTGAGCTTTTGTTTTTTCGCGTGGCATTGTTTTTGTTCTAAGCCATTGAAAGCAAATGAATTTGATTACAGTTATTATATATTTGAAAAGAAGAATAAGCAAAAATGAAAATAAATGACCAAAGTCGCCGCTGGCACTTGAACCCAGGACCTTTCGCTCACCAGTTCGCAACTTTACCCCTTACGCCACAAGCCGTTCTGATGATCGCTGACAAAATCGCTTGAAGAGCAGACTATCTAAGCTTACTTGTTTTGTTTTCCTGCAACCTGCAACTTGCGTTTGTCAGCATTTGGTTTTTTCGCGTGGCATTGTTTTTGTTCTAAGCTATTGGAAGCAAATTAATTTGATTACAGTTATATATTTGAAAGTAAGAAAAAGGAAAAAGTATAAAATTAATAATCAGTCGCCGCCTAGACTCGAACTTGCGAAACCTGCGTTCGTTAGCGCGGCTCTTTACGCCTTACGCCACAAACCGTTTTGATGATCGATGACAAAATACCTTGAAGAGCAGACTATCAAAAGCTTTCTTGCGCTTGACTTTGTTTGCTCATATGCACCTGTTTTTTCAAAATATTTAATGACGCATATCTTCGCTGTTTATGACTCAATCGATTTGCGATTTTACCCATTGATGAGTTATAAGGATGTTCAAGTGTACAAGGAAATTTAAGGCAATTGCTTTGAAAACATCGGATTTATGGCCAAAACCGACTTTGAGGTGAATGACAGCTATAAGATATAGTAGTCCGATCCGACTGGTCTCCGACGCTTCCTTCTATGAACTACATACTTCAGCACAAAGTTAATATATCATTTTGACTATATTCTTATGCTATAGAGTTGTCTGCGACTAAATACTTCGGTTCTTTCATTAACATCTGATCCTTGCAAATCCTTCCTATGACAGCTTTAAAATATTGTGGTCCGATCCGGTCGGCTCTGACAAATTTAGAAAATCTTTGAATAATATGATTATGTGCCAAGTTCCATCGCGATAGATGAAAAACTGAGGAACTAATTTGCATACATAAGGACAGACACGTAGAGTAAAATAATTTGCTCAATCAAAGCCGGGTTTCGTCATTAAATAAATCATATAAATTTAATTAGTTACTACTTACAATCGATGGAATTGAAAACAAGGACCTCAGACTCCTTACAGCATATCGAAACAGCTCGCAAAAAATGAGCAACACTGCCGCCTAGAAGTGTGAGCCCGCCAATAGTTTTGCATAAATTGCATGCATTTTAATTAAATGCCAACGACGTGAGACAAATGCTGCAGTGACTCTCAGACCTTTCTCTCTGTCCTTCCTTCTGTCCGTCTGTTTGTCTATTCGACCGTAGGCCCAGTGCCTTTGTGTATGGCCGTTAAGCTGGGAGCTCTATAAATGTATAGAAAATTATTTATTAAGCTTAGGCACTTTTGATTATGCATCGCTCTGTGTATGCGTATGCGTATTGCCAAATTGCTTGCAGGTGCAAGCATCACAAAAGCCAACAAAAACAATGGCAGTAGCCACTACTGCGATAGTAACAACAACAACATCGGTTACAGCATCAGCAACAAGATGTGCAACATCTAGTGTTTCAGCCATGTCTAAATTAATGCCTGCAATTAAAATTAACACCCGTTGGTTTACAGCCCCGATCAAGTCAAGCTGAGTTGCAAACCTTACCCCCCTCTCTCCTCCCTTGGATGCTGCTGCAGTGAGGTGCTGGTTTTGCAGTTGGCCAACTGCTGTCAACATCTTGCGCCCATTCTAAGTTGCCACTCCCGCCCACAAAATCATCTTCTTTGCTGCAAGCCCTTCCCCTTGCCAACCCATTTAGCAGGCATTACACTGTCTGGACTGTTCAATTGATGGCAGTTTGCTGGGCGTACTGGTATTTTCTTGAAGCGAAGCATAATTGTGATAGCACCTATTGTTGTGCATATTATACGCATATGTCTCTCACACACACACACACACACACACACACACACACACACACACACACACACACACACACACACACACACACACACACACACACACACACACACACACACACACACACACACACACACACACACACACACACACACACACACACACACACACACACACACACACACACACACACACACACACACACACACACACACACACACACACACACACACACACACACACACACACACACACACACACACACACACACACACACACACACACACACACACACACACACACACACACACACACACACACACACACACACACACACACACACACACACACACACACACACACACACACACACACACACACACACACACACACACACACACACACACGCGCACACACACAAACACAACACACACACACACACACACACACACACACACACACACACATACCCCACACCAGTCGTCGCGTGCCAATCCAAATCTGACACTGCTCCAGGCTGAAGGCCGCTGCCACCAGGGCGAGGGGGAAGGAACGCTGCAGATTGAGTGTTTTCCATTTCCACTCAGCGTTTTTCGCGGCTTTTCGTGGACCACGCAACTTGCAGGGCCCAGGGCTGCAAACTCAACAGCTGCGGACTCTGCGGTTTCTAGGGTTGCACCGCACTTCTTCTTAATTTTCTAAGGCAAAGCTTTAAAGCTTTAAGCTTAGCTTAGCCAAGCCCCCCACCCCCATTAGGCCGGCTACTAAGCCACCAGCACGAGCAGTGCCTACTTTCGGGGGAAATAATCCATATTGCCTACTTTCAGTTACTGGTGCTAAAATAAATACTAGGGACTGTATTTAAAACAGCCAGCCTGGAGGCGTTCGTGCGACGCTCGGCCTTGCCGAGATCCCCCCCTGTTAGCGCACCTAAGACGAATGAACCCACCCTGCCCCTGAGCGCAACATCGACGTATGGAGGAGCCACGCCGATCGCAGCAGACAAGCGGATCGCGGGAGAGACGCCGATCACAGGAGCTCCTTCGATGGAAGCGATGGATGAATCGCTATCCTCGCCGGACAAAGAGCCGTTTACGCTGCATAGCGCGGTGGAGCAGATGGGAGTCACCATCGGCGACCTGACTGTGCTATTCGAAGGGAAGCGGCACATAAACCAGCTGTCGAGGGACAAGCTGGCCAAGCTAGCTAGGCTGCAGCAGGCCGCTGCCAAGTTTTGCGGTGCAAAGGCAGAAAGAAGTGGCTCCCCCGCCACTGCCGTGGAGGATAGCGCGACGCAGACGTCGCCAAGTTCCAGCGCAACTACGTGGGCCGGGACGACCAAAGCTGCACACAGTAAAGTTGCTAGTGTACATGCAGCACAGGTCGGCAGTCCAAAGAGGCGTAGGGAGCGCGAGGTGGGCCAGCGAAGCACTCCGCCCAAGAAGAACAAGCCCGATCAGCCAAGCTCAGGATCAATCGCGGCTGAAAGGATAGAGTCCTCCAACCAGTGGCACACGGTACGAGGCAAGCCGAAGAGACTCGTACAGGCAGCTAGAGCCAAACCGGATGCGCTGATAATAAGCGCCAATGGGCAGCTTAGCTTCAGCCAGGTCCTGACCATGGTCACGCGACGCACGGACGGGAGACTAAAGGTCGTGAGCGACAACGTCACCAAAGCACGCCGGACTGCCAAGGGAGACCTGCTGCTAGAGCTGAGCGGACCCGGGCTGGACTGCACAGCAAAACTCAAGGACGAAATTCAAATGGTGTTGGGTGACTCTGCGGGCGTACGCTCACTGACCCAAGAGACGCAGCTTCTCATCAGAGACCTGGATGAGCTGGTGACTAAGGAGGAGATAGTCCAAGCGCTCTCTGCCCAGGCGGGCATCCCCTCGGAGGTGTGCTTTGTCAAAAGCCTGCGGACTGCCCACGAGGGGAACCAGATGGCCGACGTCATGGTGCCGTTCCAATGGGCAAACAAAGTGCTGGAGTTGGGCAAGGTGCGCATTGGATGGTCACGCTGCCGTATCACCCAGAGAGAAGTCCAAACCAGATGCTTCAGATGCCTGGAGATCGGTCACATGGCCAACAGATGTCGGAATCCAATCGACAGGAGCAACTGTTGCATAAAATGCGGCGGCGCGGGACACAAGGCAGCAGCGTGCAAAAACCCTCCGAGGTGCTTCATCTGCAGCAGTTGCGGAGATAAAGACGCTAATCACCAGGCCGGCAGCCGGATGTGCCCACACGCTGTCAGAAGGGGCCCTCAGAGACACAAGTAATGCTAGTCGTTCAGTTAAATCTGAACCACTGCATAGCGGCGCAGGATCTGTTGGCGCAAACAGTACGGGAGCGACCCATTGACATGGCGTTGCTGAGCGAGCCATATAGAATTGGGGACGACGACAAATGGGCAGTGGACACTACTGGGAAGGCAGCAATCTGGATCTGTGGATCCACGGGCGCTCAATTAACGAGCATACACTCATCGGACGGATTTGTGAGGGCTAAAGTTGGCGGCATTTGGACGTACAGTGTCTATCTCGCCCCAAGCCTCGGCTTGGTCGACTTTTCAGCCGCCCTGGATGCGCTTGCAGCCGACGCAGGAGGCAGACATCCAGTGATCATTGCTGGAGACTTCAACGCGTGGGCTGAGGACTGGGGAAGCGCTCACACAAACGCAAGAGGGCGAACCCTGCTGGAGGCCTTTGCGCCACTGAACATCGCGTTGCTAAACCAGGGCAGCCAGCACACGTTCTGCAGAGGTGGAGTCGGCTCGATAGTTGACCTCACTTTTGTAAGTTGCTCGCTACACAACGCTGCAAGCTGGTGCATCAGCAACATGTACACAGCGAGCGATCATCTGGCGATCCTCTGCACCGTTGGTGGGAGGTTGGCAAGAAACGACCCAATCCCCCAACGTTGGAAATGGGCTGAGAGCCTTGACTCACAAGGGTTCTCATCCAGGATGAGCGATCTCTCTGCTTCTGGGAACGCAGAGGGCATGGCGAACCAGATCATGGCACAACTGGAGACCGCGTGCGACGAAACCATGGCACAAAGGAGGAGCTACAGACGGCATCACGAACCAGTGTTCTGGTGGAACGAGCAGATTGCTGATGCCAGGCGGGCCTGTATCCATGCAAGGCGCCTCTACCAGCGATCTGTGGGCAGACCGACTCACGCCCTCTGTCAATCCACATACCGGCTGCGCAGAAACGCTCTCAAGGCTGCCATCAAGGAGAGCAAGCGTAATTGTTTCCTCAAGCTCTGCGACTCCGCAGACCATGATCCCTGGGGCCGAGCGTACAAAATGGTGACAATGAAGCTAAGGGCGCGCAAGCAGTCCGTACCATCGGACCCTGCCCTAGTGGGCGCCATAGTAGCTGAGCTGTTTCCGCACAAGAGCGACCCACATTTTCAAATCCCTGAGCTAGAGGCCAACGTTGCTATTGAGGAGATAACTCTGGATGAGATCACTACAGCTTCTCGAAGCCTGAAGACACACAAGGCGTCAGGGCCGGACTCCATTCCTAACGTGGCGCTAAAACTGGCTCTGTCGACTCGCCCGGAGGTCTTCGCTTCAATCTTCAACCAGTGCTTACGGGAAGGAGTATTTCCGGAAAGGTGGAAGACCCAGAAACTTGTCCTCATCCCAAAGCCGGGCAAGCCAACTGGGTTGGCATCGTCATACAGGCCAATATGCCTTATCGACTCGGCGGGAAAAATTCTGGAGAAGCTGGTGAGCACGCGGCTGGAACGAGCGATTAGAGCAGCTGGTGACCTCTCGCCACTCCAGTATGGTTTTCGAAAGGCCAGATCCACTATCGATGCCATCGACAAAGTGGTAGGCATAGCCTCAGACGCGATCGCAGGCACCAGATGGAAAGGCGGACAAAAGGAGTACTGCCTGATTGTCACGCTGGACATAAAGAATGCGTTCAACACGGCAGAATGGGGTAGTATTCTCCGAGCATTGGCGGCTTTTGAGGTACCACCATACCTCCTACGCATCATCGCCAGCTACTTCAATAACAGGGTGCTGAAGTTCGACACTAGCGAGGCGACAGATGAGTACCATATTACAGGAGGCGTGCCACAGGGCTCAGTACTGGGTCCGCAACTGTGGAACGCAATGTATGATGGGATCCTGCGACTAAGCCTTCCACACAAAGTCCATGTTGTGGGATTCGCAGACGATGTGGCGGTCCTGGTGGTCGCAAAGGGACTGAGGCAAGCAGAGGTGATAGGCAATGCTGCCATTCTCACCATCCAGCAGTGGCTCGCGTCAGTGGGCCTCGAACTGGCGCCCCACAAGACAGAAGCCGTTTTGGTGAGCAGCAGAAAAAAGGTGGAAACGGCCACCATCACAGTTGGAAATGCTTCAGTTACGTCAAAAAGGGCAATTAAGTACCTAGGTGTTATGCTGGATGCCAGGCTGTGCTTCCGCGAGCACCTAGCCTACATAAACTCCAGGGCTGCTGCTAACAACACGGCGCTCTCGCGAATTATGCTGAACAGTCGGGGCCCAAGGCAGGGCAGACGAATCCTGTTGACTAGCGTGACTAGGTCAATCATGCTGTACGCAGCTCCAATCTGGGACAAAGCTCTTCATATAAGAAGCTACGTCCGGGCGTTGGCCTCTACCCATCGCCTAGGAGCAATCCGGATTATCAGCGCTTTTAGAACCATTTCGGACGAGGCAGCGCATGTTTTGGCAGGCGTGGCGCCACTGGAGGAGCTGGTAGCAGAACGGGTAAAAATATATCGGGAGACGCATGGCAGAGGCCTGACCCAGCAGGAGAAGTTGGCTATCCGCGAGGCAGCCAAGCAGCAGTGCATCCGGAGGTGGCAGCAGCGGTGGGATGAGTCCATCAAAGGCCGCTGGACCCATAGGCTCATCCCGAATCTGGAGGCGTGGATCCAGCGTAAGCACGGCCAGGTCAACTTCCACCTGACTCAGCTTCTAAGCGGTCACGGCTGTTTCCGCAGCTATCTACACCGGTTCGGCCACGAGGCGACAGCGGAGTGCCCGCACTGCAGACATGGCAACGAGGAAGACGCAGAGCACGCCATCTTTGAATGCAGCAAGTTTACGCTGCAGAGACAGCGCTTGGAAGCGCTACTGGGCGGCGCTATCTCAGTGGACAACCTGGTCCCATGGATGCTCGAGTCCAGCGAAAGCTGGGAATTGGTCTGCGAATTTGCATCGGTGATCACGACCGAACTGCGTCTTGCTGAACGCGATAGGAGGGGAGGAGTAGTTTAGGTGAACAAGTAGTTTTGTGAAGCAATGCTTAATAGCCCCCACAAAACTACTTAATCACAACCAAATTTCCTCAAACTAAGCGATAAATACACATACATACACTAAGTAATAAACAGAATTAAAAAAAAAAAAAAAAACACACACACACACATTTTGTATAATTCTATTATATTGTGCAGTATTTTTTCAATAGTTCGAATTCCGCAATTCAAATGCTTCCACTGTAAATTAATGATGCTAACTATCATGCTGAGATGCATTCAAATAACGCTCTAGTTTGCTAGCTTAGGCAATTGTGCTGACTGATTTGGCAGTCGGCCAACAAGGGGATCAGAAAATTGGGCAGTGAGGGAGCTAAAGAGTCGGGCAATAAGTTCAGTGTCCATTAGTGCGAATCTCAAGTGAAATTTGCCTAGATAAACACCAGAAATTTGGACAAATTTGACATACAGTAAATGCATGAGCGTTTTCTGCAGAGCGCCTTCAACAGCATTTCGGAAACTGACGGTTAAGCAAATGCATTCACCAACGATGACAATTCTTTACTACGAATTTAAGGGATACGCACGCACTCCTACATTAAGCTGCCAGAATATAAAGCCCTTTTCATGCTCCTCTCTGCCTTCCTCATTCTCTGTTTGTGTTTTAAAATGCAGCTTGCTCAACTTTTTTGTTCAGTTGCCCACAACAAATTCGATTAACATTGTCTAAATACTGCAGCTCCGAGGGTTGTCTAGCAGTCGACCAACTCACGCACACATACATATACACAGAGAGATGCAATTGGCTGTGCACTAAACGTAAAAATGATATAGCCTACTTTTAGGCAGCTGCTTGATTCATGCCCAACGCCAGCAGCAACAAAAGGCAGCTGCAATTTAATTACCGTTTCAAAGATACTGAAACATTTACGTAGATACGCAGATGCCCAGAATCAAGCGAGAATTAAAGCACCCCAACCATCCCCCTAGCACCATTCCCCCTTCACCACACAGGCAATGCCATAGTTTTGAAATAAAACCGTGCCAGCCAGCGTGCTTGGGCAATCGAGTGATGTGCACTGTTATTTACTGCCCTGTAATAGTCATGGTCGTACGGTGTTTCGTTTAGGCAAATATGCCAAATTTTAGCTGCAGCTGCTAATAGATTTTATACTCTGACACCGAAGGTACTCATAGTATGTATATTGTCTGTCCGTCTGTCTGTCTGGATGAACGCACGTATTTCCGAAACGATATTAGATAGACTCTTGAAATCTTTTGTGTTATGATTATAGCTATCTGCTTCAGATCAAGTTTGTTTCAAATTTATGCCACGCCCACTGGGAGGCTGGCAAATCGATAACATGTCGATACACCTCAAATCACAAATCGATTAATCGTGAATATCTCCCAAAATTTTGAAGCGAGAGTAATGAAATTTGGTAGGTATTTTGCTGGTGACCTCCTGAAAAAATTGGATCCTAGGTTAATCGGCCACGCCCATTATTACGCCCAGCAGCCCCCCTCCCAAAATAATTTGAAATGCTTATATCTCCCGCAGTTTTCGAGCTAAGGTCACCATATTTAGATCACAGAAAAAAAATTTCGGCCACGCCCACTACCGTCCCCGTAATCGCGAAAATCGATATACATGAATGCACAATTCGATAACACGTGTATATTTCCCGCAATTTTGAAGCTAGAGTCCCCAAATTTGGAATTTAGACTAGGGCTGACCACCCCACAAGATTCCGTCCTGGATTTTCCGGCCACGCCCACTATAACGCCCCCCAGCCACCCCGCCCCCACGAAACACGGAAGTCAATATCTCGCACAGTTTAAGAGCTAGGGCCACCAAACTCTGAGGGTAGACTTCTGGCCAAGTCCTCTAAAGATCGGCAAAAAATTTTGGGGCCATGCCCCCTCCCGCCCCCAAAAATCGCGAAAACTTATATCTTCCTTAGTTTTAGAGCTAGAGTCACCAAATTTGTGAAATAGACTTCTTGTCACCCCTCTAAAAATCGGCCAAAATATTTGGGGCCGCGCCCCCTCCCGCCACAAAAATCGCGTAAGCTTATATCTTCTACAGTTTTAGAGCTAGAGTCACCAAATTTGTGAAATAGACTTCTTGTCACCCCCTCTAAAGATCGGCCAACATTTTTGGGGCCATGCCCCCTCCCGCCCCCAAAAATCGCGGAAATGTATATCTTCTACAGTTTTAGAGCTAGAGTCACCAAATTTGTGAGATAGACTTCATGTCACCCCCTCTAAAGATCGGCAAAAATTTTTGGGGCCACGCCCCCTTCCGCCCCCATAAATCGCGAAAGCTTATATCTTCCACAGTTTTAGAGCTAGAGTCACCAAAATTGAAATATAGACTTCCTGTCACCCCTCTAAAGATCGGAACAAATTTTGGGACCACGCCCCCTCCCTCCCCCAAAAATCGCGAAAATGTATATCTTCCACAGTTTTAGAGCTAAAATCACCAAACTTGGAAAATAGACTTCTGATCAACCCCTCTTAAGATCGACCACGCCCCTCCCGTCTCCAAAAACTTGGAAGGCCGATTTCGGGTCACCCATACACCAGCAAAAATGTTCTGTTCACTTGCTTTCAGCTGTTCTTAAAATTGTATCAGAGTATTACGCCAAAACCAAAATGCTTTTAATGCACCTACAGCAATTTTCTCTACCCCTACAGCCTGCCATTATGTACCTTTATAAATATCATAGATTTATAATTATACTCTTTTCGAAGAAATTAGTATATAAACTTTGTGCTGAAGTGTGTAATGAAAGAAGGAAGCGTCGGAGACCTCATAAAGTTATCGCAAGCATGCTTAGAATAACAAAACAAAGTTATCTGGCCATGTCCGTCTGTCTGTCTGTATGTAAACTAGTCCCTCAGTTTTTGAACTATCGCGATAAAACTTTGCACAGCCACTTATTATTCGAAATTAACGGCACGTTGGTCGGAACCGGCCGGATCGGACTACTATATCTTATAGCTGCCATACAACTGGAAGTCTCTTTTGGCCATAAATTCCATGTTTTCAAAGCTATCGCCAGCAATTTCCTTGTACACTTGAACATCCTTAATGTTTGAACTCATCAATGTTTAAAATTGCAAAACTATTGAATCATAAATAGCGAAGATATGCGTACTTAAATATTTTGAAAAAACAGGTGCATACGAGCAAACAAAGCAAGTGCAAGTAAGTTTTTAGCAGACTGCTCTTTAAGCGATTTTTTCATCGATCATCGAAACGGTTTGGTGGCGTAATTGAAAAGGGTATTATGATTTTGTGCAAAAGTATGTAACAGGCAAAAGGAAGCATCTCCGACCATATAAAGTACATAAATTATTGATCAGTATCAACAGCCGAGTCGATCTAGCCATGTCCGTCGGTCTGTCTGTCCGTCTGTCCGTCCATCCGTCTGTCTGTCTGTATGAACTCGCGGATATCAGAGACTATAAGAGCTAGAGACTTCATATTTGGAATATAAATTGTCGTAGTCCCGGGAAAGATCAAATTTATTTCATTTTATCGATTACTCGTCCCGTTCAAAACTTATCGATAAATCTCGTTTTCAGACTAGCGTTTTTTGGCCATAACTTAAAAGTTATAATAGCTAGAGGCATCCTCCAAAAAGTTAAATATTTGTAATATGTGTATGATATTCGAGATTATACATGCCCAATTTGGGGTATCTAGCTCTTATAACTTTCAAGTTATGGCCGAAAAACACTGGTCTGAAGTCGTAATTTATCGATAACTTTTAAACGGTTCAGGGTATAACAAGTGGGAAATGATTATCTTCGGCGTGCCGAAGGTTCTATACTCTTTTCGAACATATTTTCACTTTTCACTCTACAACTGCACCACTGAACTTTCAAAAGTGATAAAAAAAAATCGTTTTATCGCTTGGCATTTATTTTTTTGCTCTAAGAATTGGTATCATATGAATTTGAATTTTTCTTTTAAATAATTGAATTCAAGCAATTTGATATAAATTTGAAAAACATTTGGTGACTCTAGCTCTAAAACTGTGGAAGATATAAGTTTTCGCGATTTTTAAGGGGCGGGAGGGGGCGTGGCCCCAAAAATATTTTTTGGCCGATCCTTAGAGGACTTGGCCAGAAGTCTACCCTCAAAGTTTGGTGGCCCTAGCTCTTAAACTGTGCGAGATATAGGCTTCCGTGTTTCGTGGGGGTGGTTTGGCTGGGGGCGTTCTAGTGGGCATGGCCGGAAAATTAAGGACGGAATCTTTTGGGGGTGGTGAGCTCTAGTCTTTGGGGACTCTAGCTTCAAAATTGCGGGAAATATACACGTGTTATCGAATTGTGCATTCATGTATATCGATTTTCGTGATTACGGCGGCGGGAGTGGGCGTGGTCGAAACGGTGGCCTGTGATCTGTAGAGGACGTCACCAGTAATATATATTCCGAATATGGTGACCTTAGCTCCAAAACTGCGGGAGATATAAGCATTTCAAATTATTTTGGGACGGGGTGCTGGTGGGCGTAATAATGGGCGTGGCCGATAAACCTAGCATCCAATTTTTTCGGGAGGTTACCACAATACAGTGAGAGATCTCAGCTTGAGTGTAATTGACGTGTTTTATTGTGCTCTGCAACTTTTATTTTTTCTTAACGCTGTTAAAGCATTTAATTATCTAAGATTTACCCAATATTGTGGTCAAGTGATAACGCTTTGATTTTGTGCAAAGTTTTATCAGCTGTGCATAGAATAATAGCAATTATTCAATTTATTAACGCGGCGTCAGTTCTGCACTTGTTGTTTGTGTTCTTTTTTATACCCTGAAGACTTCATATTTGGAACATAATTTCTCTTAATCCCGGGACAGATCAAGTTTATTTCAATTTATCGATAATTCGTACCGTTTAAAAGTTATCGATAAATTTCGATTTCAGACTAGAGTTTTTGGGACATAACTTCAAAGTTATAAGAGCTAGAGGCCCCTAATTTGGCATGTATTATCTCGAATAGCATACACATGTAACAAATATTTCACTTTTTGAAGGTACGACCCTGCAATTTGTTTTGGTCACACATATTATTGACACTTGTATGTCCCAAAAATTTCAGTAAGATCGGACAATAAACACAGAAGTTATTTGAGATTCAACTTTCCATTGTATGGAAAGTACTGCTTGTACTGCTTGTACTGCAGCATGTGTGTGTTTAGATTAGTACGAATGGTTGCAAGGACTTGGTTCATGGTATCTCGTAGTCGGGCACTCTCGACTAGAGCACTCTTACTTGTTTTTCTTCTGCTTATCTTGTTTCGGTGCTTTCGTTTGCAATCATCTGTTTGTGCGTGTGTTCGCCTGTGCATATTCTCTTTGTGCATCGCGCTCACCTAACTTGTTGTTGTTGTTTTGTTCTTCACACGCATTATTATTTGTGTATTGACTCTAGTTTTGAGTGTTAAACTTGAGTGCTTTTTTTTTTGGTCGCTTCAATTTCTACGCCTCTCTTTGCTTTGCGCTCTCGCAAATTTTTGTATCATATTTGTGTAATTTGTTAGACCCCAGTAGTCAATATGTCGTGCTGCAAACTAAATTGCACTTTTAAGCAGGCTGATGATGCTGCACAGCCACAATTTATTTTCTGTTGGTTGTGTGATAATATTATGCATGCTAAATGTGCAGGACTTACTGGTCGCGAATGTGACAAAGTCACCGCAATTGCTAAAAAAGGCAGCGGTGGCTTGAAATGGTCGTGCCCAGTATGCATAGACATACAAACTGACTTCTCACGCATGTATAATTCCGTGAGAAATCAGTTTACTAAATTGCAAACTGTGGCTAAGCTTCTTGCGAATGATTTCGAATCAAGCGCTGAACTGCTTAGCCAATATAAATTTGAGTCCCCCCTGCTCGCCAGTTAGAGTCGCACTTCTTAAGTGTGCCTGTATCTGTGCCGCCTTCTGCTGTCCAGTGTACTCCGACTCTTTTGGCAACTCCAAAAAATGTGGACGTTTCGCCAATACTTTCTTTGTCTCCATCTCCATCCCTCCATATTACTCCACTACCAACCACAGTGGATCCTATCATACCCCCTTCTGTAGATCTGTCAACATCGGTGCGAGTTGTTTCTCGGCGTATACGCAGAACTACTCATAGCCCGATTACAACTGGAATTAGCAACAATACTAATATCGCAATTTCAGCGCAACCACCAGTATTAAATGTGATTGCCCCTAGGAAGCAAGTTTTTATATATATATATCTAGGCTTGCTTCTGATACTACTTCAGACTCTATAGTCTCATACATTGCTAGCAAAACTACCGCTAGCGTATTAGTCACAAAATTTAATTTTTCTTCACCTCGTGAAATAGCGTCTTTCAAAATAAGTGCTCCAAATGACACTTTCCACATAGTTTGTGACCCGAAATTTTGGCCACCACATATGATTGTTCATGAATTTAAGCCAAAAATTCGAAACATCCCTCCACCTGTCTCACTTTCAGCTGGTAGTTCAGCATCCAGCAATCCCTCAAAAAGCTAAATTTTGATTTAACTACCATTCAATATCAGAATGTTAGAGGCCTTATGTCTAAACTTAAAAGTCTATTCTCTAATAGCACATCTTTTGAGTCAGATATTATCGCTTTCTCTGAAACTTGGTTAAGCACTACTGTTTCTGATTGCGAAATTTTTTCAAATAATTTTAATATCTATAGACGTGACCGGCCGACTAGAGGTGGTGGTGTTCTAATTGCCATTAAAGCCACGCTCCAATCGGAAATTTTTATTTACTATGTCCGCTGATGTAGAAATTGTTGCTGTTTAAGTAATATTCCCATCAATGGCTCTTTTTATTACTTGCTCTTATATCCCTCCCTCTTCTGATATTCAAGTTTATATGAGACACATGTCTTATATCAGAGAAGTTTCTACCCATGTGCGTGATAATGACCTTTTTGTGGTTTTAGGCGATTTTAATCTGCCAAATATCATATGGTCATTTTTCAGCAGCACAAATTATCTTATTCCGTCAGCTCAGCATGATTTTCTTGATGGCATGTTTGATCTTTCGTTGTTTCAGATCAATTCAATTCATAACCAATTGAATAGAATACTTGATCTCGTTTTTATCAACGACTGTCCCAGTGCTTCTGTGTCTAGGTCACTTCCAATAACAGTCCCTGAAGATTCTTACCATCCCACTTTAGAAATGTCTCTTTTTTTCAAAGGCCTCCGCCTTACCTTCACCAACCTCAAATATGCCAATATTTTGTTTTCGTAAGGGGAATTACACCCTACTTAATCAGCTTATTTATTCAACTGATTGGTCTTTTTTAGACAATGCTGTTGATATAGATGTAGCTATTAATAGATTCTACGAAATCATATATGCGCTCTTTGGCGTTTGTATACCAAAATACGTTCGAACATCTGGTTTAAAGAAACTACCATGGTTCACGACAAGACTTTCTTACTTAAAAAACCAAAAATAAAAATTTTTTAAAAAATTTAAGAAGTCTGGCTCTAATTTCGACTTGTCTAAATACTCTATAGCCAAGTCAAACTTTTTTCTTCTAAACTCTCAATGCTACGCTGCAAACGTCAGTTTAGTCAGGATCCTAAACAATTTTACAATTTTGTGAATTCTAAGCGCAAATCTTCTGGTTTGCCTTCTTCGTTTTTTCTTGGGATGGAAAAAGCTAGTAATGATTCTGCTGCTTCTGACCTATTTGCTAAATTTTTTCAGTCAACATATTCCTCTGTCACCCCTACTAATGTGTCTTATCCTTTTCAAATTTCATCTTCTAACCAACTATTTACTCCAACCATCTGTAACACTTCACTTCTATCTTCTATTAAATCTCTAAAATCTTCTTTCTCTCCAGGGCCTGACAACATCCCTAGTTGTGTGCTTAAGGAGTGCTGTACTTCACTTACTCAACCATTGCTTAAGCTTTTTAATCTATCCCTTGATTCTTCAGTCTTCCCATCTATATGGAAGGAATCGTTTGTGATTCCTTTACATAAAAAAGGTGGGAAGTCAGATATTTCGAATTATAGAGGTATTGCAAAGTTATCAGCCATCCCAAAATTATTTGAAAAAATCCTTACTTCGACTTTGCAACATCTTTGTAAGTCGATTATTTCCCCTGCCCAACATGGATTTATTAAGAGTCGGTCCACTACGACCAACTTGCTTGAATTTACCTCCCTGGTAAATGATGCATTTCTATCGAAAATGCAAACTGACGTTATATATACTGACTTCAGTAAAGCATTTGACTCTGTTAACCATGATATATTGCTATATAAGCTTGATTGTTTAGGATTCCCTCCCTCATTTCTTTTATGGATTGCCACCTATTTGAAAGGTCGCACTCAAAGAGTATTGCTTAGGTCGACTACCTCGAAAATGGTTCACGTTACTTCTGGTGTACCTCAAGGTAGTCATCTTGGACCTTTATTGTTTACTCTTTTCATTAATGACCTGCCTTCGATTGTATCACACTCTCGTATTCTTATGTACGCAGATGATGTGAAACTTATTTTTTCGTACACCGATCCCTTGTGTCATACTCATCTGCAAGATGATTTGAACTCTATGCACCGCTGGTGTTCGGCCAATCAACTGCAGCTAAATTGTTCAAAATGTATGATCATGACTTTTAGTCGGACTAGACCCTACTTAACCACTTATACGATTGACAATGTTCCATTGCAACGTATCTTCACATTAAAGATCTTTGAGTCATTTTTGACAATAAGCTTAACTTTAATATGCATATGTCGACTATCACTAATGAGGCCAGAGGTGTACTTGGCTTTATTAAGCGTTGGTCGAAAGAATTTAACGATCCTTTCACCACAAAACTGCTATATGTTTCTTTAGTTCGTCCTATCCTTGAATACTGCTCATGTATTTGGTGTCCGCAGTACCAAAACTTCCAAGAGCGAATAGAATCCGTGCAGAAGCAATTTCTGCTTTTTGCCTTACGTGGACTTAACTGGGATCCCAATCTCCGTTTGCCATCGTATGCGAGTAGGCTTTTAATTATTAATCTTCCGTCGTTACTTAACCGTAGAACAACGCTTGGTGTTGTCTTCCTACACAAGTTAATTAACGGCGACATAGACTCTTCTTTTCTGTTAGCTCGCCTTAACTTTTTTGTGCCTAGTAGGCCAACTAGAAACTACGTCCCCTTGATTTTACCTTCATGCACGACTGATTACGCTTTGCACAATCCTCTTCGTGTTCTTTTCAAGGTCTACAACAAAGTGTTCCATGTCATCTCGGTTGAGCTCTCTCTCCCACTAATAAAATCTTATATTCTTTTGTATTTACGGGACTCCTCTGCCCGTGCTTAGTTAAATCTATTTTCCCTTTTCTTTCTTTATTTCCCTCCTTTATTTTTCTTTATTCTCTCTCTAGCTACTATTTTTCACTTTTTAAAATACTTTCTAATAGTATATACTAACTCATTAACTACTAAACAAATTTTTATTGATTTTTGGTTTGATTGGGTTTTTCTGGGTTTCCCCAATCCTTGCAACAAATGTTGGACCAATGATTTAATTTTGCTATTGATATCCCCAGAGCCTAACGTAATTTTAACTTTATATCTTTAATTTAATATATTTACTATTTTAAATATTTTGAAAATTTTGTATATACATTAAAATGTTTTATAATTTTATATAAATTTTTTGTGTCGACTGTAAGTAGTCGACAATAAATAAAATAAATATCTGTGTGTTCATACAGACAGACAGACGGACAGACGGTCAGACGGACAGACAGACGGACATGGCTAGATCGACTCGCTGTTGATACTGATCAATAATATATATACTTTATATGGTCGGAGATGCTTCCTTATGCCTGTTACATACTTTTGCACAACTTCATTATACCCTTCTTACCCATTTTTATACCCTGAACCCATTAAAAATGGGTAAAAAGGTATAATGAAGTTGTGCAAAAATATGTAACAGGACATAGAAGCATCTCCGACCATATGATATATATTATTGATCAGTATCAACAGCCGAGTCGATCTAGCCATCCTCTGTCTGTCCATCTGTGTCTGTCTATGTATGAACACACAGATATCAGAGACTACAAGAGCTAGAGACTTCATATTTGGAACATAAGTTCTCCTAATCCCGGGACAGATCAAGTTTATTAAATTTTATCGATAACTCGTACCGTTTAAAGTTATCGATCAATTTTGATTTCAGACTTGCGTTTTTGGGACATAACTTCAAAGTTATAAAAGCTAGAGGCCCCAAATTTGGCATCGTATAATCTCGAATAGCACACATAACAAAAATTTCACTTTTTGGATACCACCCCCCAAACCCCCCAAAAGTTCAAAAAACGCATTTTTGAAGGTACGACCTTGAAATTTGGTTTGGTCACACATATTATTGACAATTGTTTGCCCCAAAATTTTAATAAGATCGGACAATAAACATAGAAGTTATTTAAGATTTAACTTTCCATTGTGTGGGGCTCAGCGAAAAACAAGCTAACTGCTTAAACCGCTTGCACCGCTTGCACTCTTGTACTGCAGCATGTGTGTGTTTAGATTAGTATGAATGATTGTAAGGACTGGGCTCAGGGTATCTCGTAGTCGGGCACTCCCGACTAGAGCACTCTTACTTGTTAATGGGTTCATGGTATAACAAACGTAAATTTTAAAATTATTACATACTCTCGTATTTTTTGCAACTATCTTTATAAATTAACACGCACTATAAGCCAATTACTATCGATATCAAAAGATTTGTGAGTTACACAGCACAGCTTGATAGCTATTATTGTTACATAACTATCGCTATTTTCGTTGCAGGACATTTCAAATTCGGCAATCTCGTATTTTTGCCATTACATTCTTGTTGCCATACAATTGATATACTCTTTTCGAAGAAAATAGTATATTTTCTTTTTGCTGAAGTTTATAATGCATAGATGGAAGCGTCGGAGACCCCAAAGTTACTGCCAGTATGCTTAGAATGACAAAATAAATTGATCTAGCCATGTCCATCTGTCTGTCTGTCTGAATGTATGCAAACTAGTCCTCAGTTTTTGAGCTATCGCGATGCAACTTTGCACAGACACTTATTATTCAAGGGGACAGCACATTGGTCGGAGCCGGCCGGATCGGACCACTATATCTTATAGCTGCCATACAACTCTAAGTCGGTTTTGGCCCTAAATCCGATTTTTTCAAAGCAATTGCTTTCAATTTTCTTGGACACTTGAACATCCTTATAACTTATCAATGGGTAAAATCGCAAATTGATTGAGTCATAAACAGCGAAGATATGCGTTATTAAATATTTTGAAAAAACAGCTGCATATCAGCAAACAAAGTCAAGCGCAAGTAAGCTTTTGACAGTCTGCTCTTCAAGGGATTTTGTCATCGATCATCAAAACGGTTTGTGGCGTAAGTGGTGAAGTGACGCCCTGGCTAACGAAAAGTAGCAGGTACTGATCTCAGCGGCGACTGCTCATTTATTTTCATTTTTATACCCTGAACCCATTAAAAATGGGTAAAAAGGGTATTATGGTTTTGTACCTTGCAATTTGATTTGGTCACACAATTTTTAGCCAATGTTATGTCCTAAAAATTTTAGAAAGATCGGACAATAAACACAGAAGTCATTTAAGATTTTACTTTTCATTACATGTATGTATACACACTGATATATTAGTATGAATGTATGGACTGGGTTCAGGGTATCTCCTAGTCGGGCACTCCCGACTAGAGCATTCTTACTTGTATGTTGTTGTCCGCTTTGCAATTTGTTTGGTGGGGTTTTTGCATTCTGGTTTTTGCCACCTTAGCGGATGTCATGAATTGGTTCGGCGTCATTTGCAGCATTTGCCATATGGAAAATTTAAATGTGTTTTCGGCTAATGCGCTAGAAGTTGACACTCCCACACAAAGCCAAAAAAGCCAGCGATCTTCAACGAACGACTTCTTTATATCTGCATATGCACAAATATACTATGCATACATGTGTTGCATATGCAACTCAAGCTGTTGGCAGTTAATCTTTTGCCTGGATGCCACAGCATTTACAGAACAGGCTGCACGCCAATTGTTGTCAATGTCGCGCAAATTTGTTAACGGAAGCGGAAGTTGCCAATGGTCAAGCGAATGCTCATGCCAACTAGCTGATGACCCGGAGGTGGATGCGGATGGTGATGGGGACTGGGGATCGGGATGGGGATTGGGAATTGAGCTGCCACTTTTAAACTGCGTGTTTGATGGCGAGCGTGTAGTTTTAAAAAATTATCGATTTAAAGAGCTTAGTCCGTATCTCATTTCGATGGTATTTCAATTGTGAATTGTTCAAATAGCAATTCAAAATGCAATATATGTGCATAAATGCTTAATGACATCAGGAGCATCAGCAGCATTTGCAGTAGAAGCAGCAATAACAAATTGCAAATTTAATTAATTTTACAATGCCAGCACTTCTTGAATTGGGCCACTTCACTCTGACTCCCACTCTCGCATTCACTGAATTGACATAATGACCAAATAATTTTCCAGTTCGCTGCGCCTTTCATGCTGCATGTCGCACAACAGCAGGGGATGGAGCGACGTGTACAAGGACAAGTGGACTGGGCTGAACTGGACCAGAACAGACGAATAAATTTTAATTGTTTCTACGTGTGACAGGCGCGTCACCATCGAGTCGCATTAAATGAAAATCTACATTTTCAATTTGTAAACTTATTATAAATGTCCACATTAATTCTATGCAGTACAAAATCTATGCAGTAAACTGGGGACAGGCAGGTGGTACTGGTGGTTCAGGTGGTGCATGCAGTGTGTCCTGCCATTAGCATTAGTCTGACATGACACGTGAGCAGGCGACATCGGCTGAGCAATTAATCAAACGAATGATGCAACATTGGGTACAGTAGCTCCATGGAGGCCATAATGCGCCTCTCGGTCACAAAGGTAATTTGTTACTTAAAAAGGGTAATCGCGGCGAAACCCCCACTTACCCCTCCCACTACCCGAAACCCGAACCCGAACCCGAACCCAAAATTCAAATTCAAATCCATATTCATGCTGAGCTGAACTGAACCTTTCTCAAGACACATTGACAAGTCTTATTATACCCTGAACCCTTTTAAAATGGGTAAAAAGGGTATTATGGTTTTGTGCAAAGGTATGTAACAGGCATAAGGAAGCATCACCGACCATATAAAGTATATATATTCTTGATCAGTATCAACAGCCGAGTCGATCTAGCCATGTCCGTCTGTCTTTTTCGTCTGTACGTACGTCTGTCTGTATGAACAGTATCAACAGCCGAGTTAACTTTACACTGTGTGGGGCTCAGTGAAAAAGCAAGCTAACTGCCTAAGCCGCTAGCACTGCTTTTACTGCGGCATGTGTGTGTTGAGATTATTATGAATGATTGTACGGACTGGGTTCAGGCTATCTCCTAGTCGGGCACTCCCACTAAAGCACTCTTACTTGTTTAATCACATTTTATGACATTATTCGTTTTGTTTGAATAAATTACTACAATTTCTTTCAATATTTGCATATTTCTTGATACTTTTTTTTTGTTGTATTAAAATTTGTATGATTTGATTAGTATTCAAGCCGTGCAATAACTATTGTGTATTATTGTCCCAGACGCGAAGTTGGTCAATTTAGTCAAATAATTGGCTAAGTTATCTAATGAAATTCAATTTAATCAGGATATAACTATTGAAAAACCGCATAATCCAATACATTTATTGCATTTACTCAAGTAAAAACAAGTAAAATTGCTCTAGTCGGGAAGTGCCCGACTAGAGATATCCTGAACCCAGTTCTGACTTCCATTCATACTTGCCTAATAGTGTGCATACATACAAACACACACATACTGCAAGCAGTGCATGCGGCTTAAGCAGTTAGCTTGCTTTTTCACTGAGCCCCACTAATGTAAAAGTAAATCTAATATAACTTCTGTGTTTATTGTCCGATCTTTCTAAGACATAACATTGCCTATTAAATGTGTGACCAAACCAAATTGCAAGGTCATTGGGGGGTGGTATCAAAAAAGTGAAGTATTTGTTACATGTGTATGCTTTTCGAGATTATACATGCCAAATTTGGGGCCTCTAGCTCATATAACTTTCAAGATATGGCAAAAACACTAGTCTGAAATTGAAATTTATCGATAACTTTGAAAAGAGACGAGTTATCGATAAAATGAAATAAACTTGATCTGTCCCGGCAGTACGAGAACTTATATTCCAAATATGAAGTCTCAGCTCTTGTAGTCTCTGATATCCGCGTGTTCATACAGACGGACAGACGGTCAGACGGACAGACGGACATGGCTAAATCGACTCGGCTGTTGATACTGATCTAGAATATATATACTTTATATAGTCGGAGATGCTTTCTTATGCCTGTTACATACTTTTGCACAAAACCATAATACCCTTTTTACCCATTTTTAATGGGTTCAGGGGTATAACAAGTGGGAAATGATTATCTTCGGCGTGCCGAAGGTTCTATACTCTTTTCGAACATATTGGCACTTTTCACTCTGCAACTGCACCACTGAACTTTCAAAAGTGATAAAAAAATCGTTTTATCGCTTGGCATTTATTTATTTGCTCCAAGAATTGGTATCATATGAATTTGAATTTTTCTTTTAAATAATTGAATTCAAGCTATTTGATATATATTTGAAAAAAATAATTAGAAACAAATTCAAAAGCAAAAAGTCGCGGCTGGGATTTGAACCGTGTTCTCCCGTTTGTCAGCGGAGCACTCTAATACTTACGCTACCAAGCAGTTTTGAAATGTGCTGACAAACTCGATTATACTGATCGTTTTTTTCGGCGTCGTATAGTTTTTGTTCTAAGGCATTGGTAGCAAATGAATTTGATTATAGTTGTTTTATATTTGAAAAGAAGAATAAGAAACAAGTAAGAGTGCTCTAATCGGAGTGCCCGACTAGGAGATACCAGCTCTGACATCCAATCATACTTGCTTAATAGGGTGCATACATACAAACACACACATACTACAAGCAATGCATGCGGTTTAAGCAGTTAGCTAGCTTTTTCACTCAGCCCCACACAATGGAAAGCAAAATCTTAAATAACTTCTGTGTTTATTGTCCGATCTTTCTAAAATTTGTAGGACATAACATTGGCTATTAAATGTGTAACCAAACCAAATTCAGTTCATAGTTCATACCTTCAAAAATGAGTTTTTTATAATTTTTTGGGGGATTGGGAGGTGGTATCCAAAAAGTGGAACATGTGGAACTACATGTGTATGCTATTCGAGATTATACACATCAAATTTGGTGCCTCTAGCTCTTATAACTTTCAAGTTAATTGAAATCGAAATTTATCGATATTTTTTAAGCGGGACGAGTTATCGATAAAATGAAATAAACTCGATCTGTCCCGGGATTACGAGATTATATTCCAAATATGAAGTCTCTAGCTCTTGTAGTCTCTGATATCCACGTGTTCATACAG
Source organism: Drosophila flavopinicola (assembly GCA_035042425.1). NCBI lineage: Eukaryota > Metazoa > Arthropoda > Insecta > Diptera > Drosophilidae > Drosophila > Drosophila flavopinicola. Next base: position 52,483 of record JAWNLL010000068.1, on the reverse strand, counting down.
ACAGACGGAAGGACGGACGGACTGTCGTACGGACAGACAGACAGAAGGACATGGCTAAATCGACTTGACTGTTGATGCTGATCGACAATATATATACTTTATATGGTCGGAGATGCTTCCTATTGCCTGTTTCATACCTTCGCACAAAACCATAACACCCTTTTTACCCATTTTTAATGGGCTCAGTGTATAAAACGTGAAAATAAATAACCAGTCACCGCTAGTACTCGAACCCAGGGCCTTTCGTTTGCCAGGGCGTCACTTTACCCCTTACGCCACAATCTGTTTTGATGATCGATGACAATATCCCTTGAAGAGCAGACTGTCAAAAGCTTACTTGTTTTGCTTTTTACTGCTTACACCAAGCAGTTTTAATAATCGCTGACAAACTCGATTATACTGAGCATATGCTTTTTCGCGTGGCATTGTTTTGTTCTTAGACATTGGTAGCACATGAATTTGATGACAGTTATTTTATATTTGAAAAGCAGAATAAGAAACAAGTGAGAACGTTGCAGTCGGCCGGAGCCGACTGGGTAATACTCTGATACCATTTTATGAACAGCTGAAAGGAAGTGAACAGAACATTTTTGCTGGTCTATGGGTGACCAGAAATGGGCCTTCCAAGTTTTTGGGGACGGGAGGGGGCGTGGTCGATCTTAGAAGGGGTCGACCAGAAGTTTATCTTACAAATTTGGGCACTCTAGCTCTAAAGCTGTGGAAGATATAAATTTTCACGAATTTGGGGGGCGGGAGGGGGCGTGGCCCCAACATTTTTTTAACTGATTTTGAGAGGGGGTGATCAGAAGTGTATCCTCCAAATATGGTAACTCTAGCTATAAGACTGTGGAAGATATAAATTTTCGCAATTTTTGGGGGCGGGAGGGGGCGTGGCCCCAAAAAATTTTGGTGGCCCTAGCTCTTAAACTGTGCAAGATATAGGCTTCCGTGTTTCGTGGGACGGGGTGGCTGGGGGCGTTATAGTGGGCGTGGCTTGAAAATCCAGAACGCAATCTTTTGGGCTGGTCAGTTCTAGTCTAAATTCCAAATTTGGGAACTCTTGCTTCAAAATTGCGGGAAATATACACGTGTTATCGAATTGTGCATTCATGTATATTTTCGCGATTACGGGGGCGGGAGTGGGCGTGGTCGAAATTTTTTTTCTGTGATCTGTAGAGGACGTAACCAGTAATATATATTTCAAATATGGTGACCTTAGCTCTAAAACTGCGGGAGATATAGGCATTTCAAATTAATTTTGGAGGGGGCTGGTGGGCGTAATAATGGGCGTTGCCAATAAACCTAGCATCCAATTTTTTGGGCAGGTCACCAGCCAAATACCTACCAAATTTGATTACTCTAGCTTCAAAATTGTGGGAGATATTCACGTTAACTGATTTGTGATTTGAGGTGTATCGACATGTTATCGATTTGCCAGCCTCCCAGTGGGCGTGGCATAAATTTGAAATAAACTTGATCTGAAGCAGATAGCTTTAATCATAACACAAAAGATTTCAAGAGTCTCTATAATATCGTTTCGGAAATACGTGCGTTCATCCAGACAGACAGACAGACGGACGGCCTGACGGACATCCACAAAACCAATATACTATGAGTACCTTCGGTATCAGAGTATAAAAATGAAAATAATTATTGGTCGCCGCTAGAAATCGAACCAGCAACATTTCGCTTGCCAGGGCGTTACTTAACTCCATACGCCACAAGCCGTTTTTATGATCGATGACAAAATCCCTTGAAGAGCAGACTATCTGAAGCTTACTTGCGCTTGACTTTGTTTGCTCATATGCACCTGTTCTTTCAAAATATTTAATGACACATATCTACGCTGTTTATGACTCAATCGATTTACGATTTTACCCATTGATGAGTTATAAGGATGTTCAAGTGTACACGGAAATTGAAAGCAATTGCTTTGAAAACTTCGGATTTATGGCCAAAACCGAATTCGAGTTGTATGGCAGTTTCTGCGTAAAGTTTTATCGCGATAGCTCTTATCGCGCGGCATTTTTTTTTTTAAGAATTGATATCATATGAATTTAATTTTTACTTTTGAAATATTAAATTTATTTCCTATAAGCTATAAGATGCGGGTGTTTCACGATGTGGTACAGCTTAAAAGTCAGCAACCGAAAATATTGCAGCTAGAGTACTAGACAAAGCGCGACACTATATAAACATACAAAATAATATTGATTGGCATGATGCGCGGTGCAGTGGTGCTGTGCTCTGGTGTGGTGTGGTGGTGGTGTTGCGGAGCTGTTGGCATGGCTGAAGTACCACAGAAAATGGAGACGCCTATTAGCAAGCATCGGGGGGTGTTGCAACGGGGTGAAGGCGAATGTGGCAGGACGATGGACAAATGCATGCTTTAAAGCCACAAACGGCAAGCCATAAATTAAGCTGACCACACTCGTGGGCTTTCGCAAAGAGTGTTGGGGGGGGTGGGGGGGGGTGTGTTTGTGGGGGTGGGGCGAGTGGTTGCTTCACTTGTGTGACATTGTGAAAATGCACTTTGCTGTCACTTGACTGTTTTGGCCATTGCTGTTGACAGGCGGGTGGGGTGTGAAACAGAGTAGAGGAGGGAGAAGGGGGAAAGGGGAGTGGCGTGTGGCGACATAGCAGAATCAAAATCAGAGCCCCTGAGCCACACCTAGCAATGAAATTTATTTATTTTCGCATTTGCCTATTTGGCGATTTGTCATCGAACCCTCCGCTCCGGTCGCAAATTGCTGAGGATGGGCTTAAATTATGTAGAATGACATGCCTAGCGATGAAAGGAGCACCACAAAAGATTACCGAAATGCCAGCAGCTGGCAAATTTTCGCATTGCCAAAATGTTATCCCTTGCGATTTATTTAACCTACAATCAGAAAAAACAAGTGTGGAAGGATTATCTTCGGCGTGCCAAAGATTTTATACTCTTTTGAAACCTTTTGGCAATTTTCAGTCTACCAACTGCATATGCTGTAAAAAATCGTTTTGTCGCGTGAGATTTTTATACTCTTTTCGAAGAAAATAGTATATTAAGTTTGTGCTGAAGCTTGTAACGCATAGAAGGAAGCGTCGGAGATCCCCAAAAGATACTGCCAGTATGCTTAGAATGACAATACAAATTGATCTAGCCATGTCCGAATGTCTGTCTGTCTGTCTGTCTGTATGTATTCAAACTTGTCCCTCAGTTTTTGAGCTATCGCGATGCAACTTGCACAGACACTTATTATTCCAGGGGACGGCACATTGGTCGGAGCCGGCCGGATCAGACCACTATATCTTATAGCTGCAATACAACTCGAAGTCGGTTTTGGCCATATATCCCATGTTTTTGAATCTATCGCGATGAAACTTTGCACTGATACTTATTATTCAAAGAGACATCACATTGGTTGGAGCCGGCCGGATCGGATCAATTCATCTTATAGCTGCCATACAACTCGAAGTCGGTTTTGGCCATATATCCCATGTTTTTGAATCTATCGCGATGAAACTTTGCACTGATACTTAATATTTAAAGAGACATCACATTGGTTGGAGCCGGCCGGATCGGATCACTACATCTTATAGCTGCCATACAACTCGAAGTCGGTTTTGGCCATAGATCCCATGTTTTTAAGGCTATCGCGATACAACTTTGCCCAGGTACTTATTATTCAAAGACACATCACATTGGTTGGAGCCGGCCGCATCGGATCACAATATCTTATAGATGCTATACAACTGGCAATGAATTAAATATTCTTAGAACAAAATGTTACGCGACAAAACGATTTTGTACAGCTTATGAAATTTCACTGGTGCAGTTGGCAGAGTGAAAATTGCCTATAAGTTCGAAAAGAGTATAAAATCTTCGGCACGCCGAAATAATCCTTCCCACTTGTTTTTATACTCTTTTCGAAGAAAATAGTATATTAAGTTTGTGCTGAAGTTTGTAACGCATAGAAGGAAGCGTCTGAGACCCCAAAAGGTACTGCCAGTATGCTTAGAAAAACAAAACAGATTGATCTAGCCATGTCCGTCTGTCTGTATGTATGCAAGCTAGTCCCTCAGTTTTTGAGCTATCGCGATGCAACTTTACACAGACACTTATTATTCAAGGGGACAGCACATTGGTTGGAGCCAGCCGGATCGGACCACTATATCTTATAGCTGCCATACAACTTGAAGTCGGTTTTGGTCATAAATCCCATGTTTTCAAAGCTATCGCGATAAAACTTTGTCCAGATACTTATTATCTAAAGAAACAGCACATTGGTCGGTGCCGGCCGGATCGGACCACTATATCTTATAGCTGCCATACAACTTGAAGTCGGTTTTGGCCATAAATCCGATGTTTTCAAAGCAATTGCCTCAAATTTGTACACTTGAACATCCTTATAACTCATCAATGGGTAAAATCAAGTCATAAACAGCGAAGATATGCGTCATTAAATATTTTGAAAAAACAGGTGCATATGAGCAAACAAACCCAAGCGCAAGTAAGCTTTTGACAAACAGTTTGTGGCGTAAGGCGTAAGGAGCCGCGCTAACGAACTCGAGATTCGCAAGTTCGAGTCTCGGCGGCGACTGATTATTAATGTAATACTTTTCTCTTTTTCTTCCTTTCAAATATATAACTGTTATCAAATTAATTCGCTTCCAATGGCTTAGTACAAAAACAATGCCACGCGAAAAAACCAAATGCTGACAAACGCGAGTTGCAGGTTGCAGGAAAACAAAACAAGTAAGCTTAGATAGTCTGCTCTTCAAGCGATTTTGTCAGCGATCATCAGAACGGCTTGTGGCGTAAGGGGTAAAGTTGCGAACTGGTGAGCGAAAGGTCCTGGATTCAAGTGCCAGCGGCGACTTTGGTCATTTATTTTCATTTTTGCTTATTCTTCTTTTCAAATATATAATAACTGTAATCGAATTCATTTGCTTTCAATGGCTTAGAACAAAAACAATGCCACGCGAAAAAACAAAAGCTCAGTATAAATCGAGTTTGTCAGCGATTTTTAAAACTGCTTGGTGTAAGCAGTAAAAAGCAATACAAGAAAGCTTTTGACAGTCTGCTCTTCAAGGGATTTTGTCAGCGATCATCAAAAGTGCTTGTGGCGTAAGGGATAAAGTGGAGCCAATAATATGTGTGACCAAACAAAATTGCAAGGTCGTACCTTCAAAACTGCGTTTTTTGAACTTTTGGGGGATTTGGGGGGTGGTATCCAAAAAGTGAAATATTTGTTACATGTGTATGCTATTCGAGAATATACATGCCAATTTTGGGGCCTCTAGCTTTTATAACTTTGAAGCTATGTTCCAAAAACGCAAGTCTGAAATCGAAATTTATCGATAACTTATAAACGGTACGAGTTATCGATAAAATGAAATAAACTTGATCTGTCCCGGGATTAGGAGAACTTATGTTCCAAATATGAAATTTCTAGCTCTTGTAGTCTCTGATATCCGCGTGTTCATACAGACGGACGGACAGACGGACCGACGGACAGACGGACAGACAGACAGACGGACATAGCTAAATCGACTCGGCTATTGATACTGATCAAGAATATATATACTTTATATGGTCAGAGATGCTTCCTTATGCCTGTTACATACTTTTGCACAAAACCATAATACCCTTTTTACCCATTTTTAATGGGTTCAGGGTATAAAAACAAACAAACAGAATAATCGAGTTTGTCAGCGATTTTCGAACTGCTTGGTGTAAGCAGTAAAAAGCAAATCAAGTAAGATTTTGACAGTCTGCTCTTCAAGCGATTTTGTCATCGATCATCAAAACTGATTGTAGCGTAAGGGATAAAGTGGCGCCCTGTCAAACGGAAGGTACAGGTTCGATTCCCAGCGGCGACCAATAATTATTTTCATTTTTATACTCTGATACCGAAGGTACTCATAGTATATTGGTTTTGTCGGATGTCCTTCAGGCCGTCCGTCTGTCTGTCTGGATGAACGCACGATAATAGATAGACTCTTGACATCTTTTGTGCTATGATTATAGCTATCTGCATCAGATCAAGTTTCTTTAAAATTTATGCCACGCCCACTGGGACGCTGGCATATCGATAACATGTCGATACACCTCAAATCACAAATCGATTAAACGTGAATATCTCCCACAATTTTAAAGCTAGAGTAATCAAATTTGGTAAGTATATTGCTGGTGACCTCCCGAAAAAATTGGATTCTAGTTTTATCGGCCACGCCCACTATTATTCCCAAAAGCCCCCCCTCCCAAAATAATTTGAAATGCTAATAGCACCCGCAGATTTAGAGCTAAGGTCACCATATTTGAAATATATATTACTGGTGACGTCCTCTACAGATCACAGAAAACAAATTTCGACCGCGCCCACTCCCGCCCCCGTAATCGTGAAAATCGATATACATGAATGCACAATTTGATAACATGTGTATATTTCCCGCAATTTTGGAATTTAGACTAGGGCTGACCACCCAAAAGATTCCGACCAGGATTTTCCGGCCACGCGCTCTAGAACGCCCCCAGCCACCCCGCCCCCACGAAACACGGAAGCCTATATCTCACACAGCTTAAGAGCTAGGGCCACCAAACTTTGAGGGTAGACTTCTGGCCAAGTCCTCTAAAGATCGGTCAAAAAAATTGGGGGCCACGCCCCTCCCGCTCTCAAAAATCGCGAAAATTTATATCTTCCACAGTTTTAGAGCTAGAGTCATCAAATTTGTGAGATAGACTTCTTGTCACCCCTCTAAAGATCGGCCAAAATGTTTGGGGCCACGCCCCCAAAAATCGCGAAAGCTTATATCTTCCGCAGTTTTAGAGCTAGTGTCACCAAATTTGTGAGATAGACTTCTTGTCATCCGGTCTAAAGATCGGCCAACATTTTTGGGGCCACGCCCCCTCCCGACCCCAAAAATCGCGAAAATGTATATCTTCCACAGTTTTAGAGCTAGAGTCAAGAAATTTTGTAAGATAGACTTCTTGTCACTCGCTCTACAGATCAGCCAAAATTTTTGGGGCCACGCCCCCTCCCGCCCCCAAAAATCGCGAACCTTATATCTTCCACAGTTTTAGAGCTAGAGTCACCAAAATTGGAAGATAGACTTCTTGTCACCCCCTCTAATGATCGACCACGCCCCTCCCGTCCCCAAAAACTTGGAAGGCCGATTTCGGGTCACCCATACACCAGCAAAAATTTTCTGTTCACTTGCTTTCAGCTGTTCTTAAAATGGTATCAGAGTATTACGCAGTCGGCTTCTCCCGACTGATACGTTCTCACTTGTTTCTTATTCTGCTTTTCAAATATAAATTAACTGTAATCAAATTCATATGCTACCAATATCAATAACTGCTTCGTGGCGTAGGTATTAGAGTGCTGCACTGACAAACGGGAGAACACGGTTCAAATCCCAGCCGCGACATATTGCTTTTTATTTTTTTATACTCTGATACCGAAGGTACTCATAGTATATTGGTTTTGTCGAATGTCCGTCAGGCCGTCCGTCTGTCCGTCTGTCCGTCTGTCCGTCTGTCTGTCTGGATGAACGCGCGTATTTCCGAAACGATATTAGATAGACTCTTGAAATCTTTTACGTTATGATTATAGCTATCTGCTTCAGATCAAGTTTATTCCAAATTTATGCCACGCCCACTGGGAGGCTGGCAAATCGATAACATGTCGATACACCTCAAATCACAAATCGATTAAACGTGAATAACTCCCACAATTTTGAAGCTAGAGTAATCAAATTTGGTAGGTATATTGCTGGTGACCTCCCGAAAAAATTGGATCCTAGGTTAATCGGCCACGCCCATTATTACGCCCACCAGCCCCCCTCCAAAAATTAATTTGAAATGCTTATATCTCCCGCAGTTTTAGAGCTAAAGTCACCATATTTGGAATATATATTACTGGTGACGTCCTCTACAGATTACAGAAACAAAATTTCGACCACGCCCACTCCCGCCCCCGTAATCGCGAAAATCGATATACATCAATGCACAATTCGATAACACGTGTATATTTCCCGCAATTTTGAAGCTAGAGTCCCCAAATTTGGAATTTAGACTAGGGCTGACCAGCCCAAAAGATTGCGTCCTGGATTTTCCGGCCACGCCCACTAGAACGCCCCCCAGCCACCCCGCCCCCACGAAACACGGAAGCCTATATCTCGCACAGTTTAAGAGCTAGGGCCACCAAAATTGGAGGATAGACTTATTGTCAGCCCCCCTAAATATCGGCAAAAATTTTTGGGGCCACGCCCCCTCCCGCCCCCAAAATCGCGAAAATTTATATCTTCCACAGTTTTAGAGCTAGAGTCACCAAAATTGGAGGATAGACTTATTGTCAGCCCCCTAAATATCGGCAAAAAATTTTGGGGCCCCGCCCCCTCCCGCCCCCAAAAATAGCGAAAACTTATATCTTCCACAGTTTCAGAGCTAGAGTCATTAAACTTGGAAGATAGAATTCTGGTCAGCCCCTCTAAATATCGGTAAAAAAAAATTGGGGCCACGCCCCCTCCCGCCCCCAAAAATCGCGAAAATGTATATCTTCCACAGTTTTAGAGCTAGAGTCAAGAAATTTGTAAAATAGACTTCTTGTCACTCCCCCTAAAGATCGGCAAAAAATTTTGGGCCCCGCCCCCTCCCGCCCCCAAAAATCGCGAAAATTTATATCTTCCACAGTTTCAGAGCTAGAGTCACCAAAATTGGAGGATAGACTTATTGTCAGCCCCCCTAAGGATCGGCAAAAAATTTTGGGGCCCCGCCCCCTCCCGCCCCCAAAAATTGCGAAAATTTATATCTTCCGCAGTTTCAGAGCTAAAGTCATTAAACTTGGAAGATAGAATACTGGTCAGCCCCTCTAAATATCGGTAAAAAAAAATTTGGGGCCACGCCCCCTCCCGCCCCCAAAAATCGCGAAAATGTATATCTTCCACAGTTTTAGAGCTAGAGTCAAGAAATTTGTAAAATAGACTTCTTGTCACTCCCTCTAAAGATCGGCCAAATTTTTGGGGCCACGCCCCTTCCCGCCCCCAAAATCGCGAAAGCTTATATCTTCCACAGTTTTAGAGCTAGAGTCACCAAAATTGGTAGATAGACTTCTGGTCACCCCCTCTTAAGATCGACCACTCCCGTTCCCAAAAACTTGGAATGCCGATTTCGGGTCACCCAAACACCAGCAAAAATTTTCTGTTCACTTGCTTTCAGCTGTTCTTAAAATGGTATCAGAGTATTACGCAGTCGGCTCCGCCCGACTGCAACGTTCTCACTTGTTTCTAATTATGTTTTTCAAATATATATCAAATAGCTTGAATTCAATAATTTAAAAGAAAAATTTAAATTCATATGATACCAATTCTTAGAGCAAAAAAATAAATGACACGCGATAAAACGATTTTTTACCGCATTTGAAATTTCAGTTGGCTGAGTGAAAATTGACTAAAGGTTCGAAAAGAGTGTAAAGTCTTCGGCCCGCCGAAGATTATCCTTTCCCTTTGTTTTTTAATCAAATATGATTATCGGCTCGGAACGGATTCATAGTATATACAAATGGAACTAGTATTCTTACATAAGATGGGCATAGCACATGCAAAACCCGACATGGCAAACATAAAGAGAAATCCTCGAACAGAATTAGCAGGATCTTTGATTTTGATCATAAAAGATATTTAGCTAACGGTTAGAATATAACCGTTAGAAAAAGATCGAGACTTTTTTCTTCAAATATCGGAGGGAAAATACTACACAATTCAAATATACTCATCAGACATTGGGCTCTTTTTGAGTAAATGCATATCATTGAGCAAAACCTAATTGAATATAATAATCATGATTGAACATTTAAGAATGCGTCAAATATTAAGACAACTTGTTTGTTATAGTCTTTTCGAAGAAAATAGTATTTTCACTTTGTGCTGAAGTGTGTAATGCATAGAAGGAAGCGTCGGAGACCCCTAAAAGTTACTGTCAGTATGCTTAGGATGACAAAACAAATTGATCTAACCATGTCCCTCTGTCTGTTTGTATGTGTGCAAACTAGTCTCTCCGTTTTTGAGCTATCGCGATAAAACTTTGCACAGAGACTTATTATTCAAAGGGACAGGACATTGCTTGGAACCGGCCGGATCGGACCACTATATCTTATAGCTGCTATACAACATGAACTTGGTCAAAAATTCGATAAGCTTTTGCCTTAAATTTCCTTATACAATTGAACATCTATATACCTCATCAATGTTTAAAATTGCAAAACGATTGAGTCATAAATAGCGAAGATATGCGTCATTAAATATTTTGAAAAAACAGGTGCATATGAGCAAACAAACCCAAGCGCAAGTAAGCTTTTGACAGTCTGACATCTAACAAATATTTCACGTTTTGGATACCACGCCCCAATCCCCCGAAAAGTTAAAAAACGTACTTTCAAAGGTATGACCTTGTAACTCGGTTTGGTCACACATTTTATTGCCACTGATAGATTAGTTTGAATGAATGTGAGGACTGGGTTCAGGGAATCTCCTCGCGGGCATTCCCGACTAGCGCACTCTTACTTGTTGACCATAAATGATTTGATCAATAACGCTGATATGATGATATGAAACGTGATATGGACTGTGCTACCGGTTTGTTGCAACTCCCACTCTCATTATCTATTTTTCGCTTTGTAGACTCCTTGGGGTGGCAGGCACCTTACAAGGAAACTCAAGCTGTTGGCTGGCACGCGTGGGTTTCGCTCGGACCTGATTTGATAGAGTGTCGCTACACTGAGTTATCTATTTTGTGTCCGGGTGTGTGATACACACACACACACACACACACACGCACACATACGCACACACACGCACACTCACACAAACACATGTTTGAATTGAAATTGGTGGACGCGTTTTTATTGCGCTCCCAGTTGTGTCCGTGTTTCGGCGGTCGCCTGTGAAAGGGAATGCTGTAGTTTGTGTAATGCTGGCGGCAGTATTTACCTCGGTCGTGCGTATTCTCGGGATCCGCATCTACCGGCTACAGGCCTGCTTTATTCGGGCTTACTCGGGCAGAAGGAGTGTACGGATTTCACTCATCGTGCCACATGACACTCTTGAGTGAAAGCATCCTGCATTTCTCTCCCTCTCATTGGTGATGCTAGTCATGCAGCTTCCGACGATCAGCTGAGTTGCAAGGATGCCAACCAGCCGGAAAACAGGTGACAGTCACTAACCAATTCGAGTAACAAAATAAATAAAACAACAGATGTCGCAAACAAGGCGGCACAAACAGAGGGCGGCACTTACATATAAAATCGGTGCCTAGTTTCTGGTGTTTTGCTAACGACTACGAAAATAGATTTTTTATTTTGGACGAGCGCACAGAAATGAGTCATAAAATGGGACAACGGGTATACATGGTCCAGGAACCAACCAAGTCAACCCCTCCTCTCCGGCGGCGTACACAAAAACGGGGCTCTGGCGGCACCGAGTAGTGCCGGTATAAGCCCCAACGGTTAAAAATCAAAGGGAAACCCTTTAGGCAATTTTCACTCTGCCAACTGCCACTGAAATTTCAAAAGAATTGGCATCATATGAATTAGAGTTTTTCTTTTAAATTATTTAATTCAAGCTATTTGATATATATTTGAACAAACTAATTAGAAAACAAGTGAGAACGTTGCAGTCGGGCGGAGCCGACTGCGTAATACTCTGATACCATTTTAAGAACAGCTGAAAGCAAGTGAACAGAAAATTTTTGCTGGTGTTTGGGTGACCCGAAATCGGCATTCCAAGTTTTTGGGAACGGGAGGGGCATGGTCGATCTTAAGAGGGGGTGACCAGAAGTCTATCTACCAATTTTGGTGACTCTAGCTCTAAAACTGTGGAAGATATAAGCTTTCGCGATTTTTGGGGGCGGGAAGGGGCGTGGCCCCAAAAAATTTGGCCGATCTTTAGAGGGAGTGACAAGAAGTCTATTTTACAAATTTCTTGACTCTAGCTCTAAAACTGTGGAAGATATACATTTTCGCGATTTTTGGGGGCGGGAGGGGGCGTGGCCCCAAATTTTTTTTACCGATATTTAGAGGGGCTGACCAGAATTCTATCTTCCAAGTTTAATGACTCTAGCTCTGAAACTGCGGAAGATATAAATTTTCGCAATTTTTGGGGGCGGGAGGGGGCGGGGCCCCAAAATTTTTTGCCGATCCTTAGGGGGGCTGACAATAAGTCTATCCTCCAATTTTGGTGACTCTAGCTCTGAAACTGTGGAAGATATAAATTTTCGCGATTTTTGGGGGCGGGAGGGGGCGGGGCCCAAAATTTTTTGCCGATCTTTAGGGGGAGTGACAAGAAGTCTATTTTACAAATTTCTTGACTCTAGCTCTAAAACTGTGGAAGATATACATTTTCGCGATTTTTGGGGCGGGAGGGGGCGTGGCCCCAATTTTTTTTTACCGATATTTAGAGGGGCTGACCAGAATTCTATCTTCCAAGTTTAATGACTCTAGCTCTGAAACTGTGGAAGATATAAGTTTTCGCTATTTTTGGGGGCGGGAGGGGGCGGGGCCCCAAAATTTTTTGCCGATATTTAGGGGGGCTGACAATAAGTCTATCCTCCAATTTTGGTGGCCCTAGCTCTTAAACTGTGCGAGATATAGGCTTCCGTGTTTCGTGGGGGCGGGGTGGCTGGGGGCGTTCTAGTGGGCGTGGCCGGAAAATCCAGGACGCAATCTTTTGGGCTGGTCAGCCCTAGTCTAAATTCCAAATTTGGGGACTCTAGCTTCAAAATTGCGGGAAATATACACGTGTTATCGAATTGTGCATTGATGTATATCGATTTTCGCGATTACGGGGGCGGGAGTGGGCGTGGTCGAAATTTTGTTTCTGTAATCTGTAGAGGACGTCACCAGTAATATATATTCCAAATATGGTGACTTTAGCTCTAAAACTGCGGGAGATATAAGCATTTCAAATTAATTTTGGAGGGGGGCTGGTGGGCGTAATAATGGGCGTGGCCGATTAACCTAGGATCCAATTTTTTCGGGAGGTCACCAGCAATATACCTACCAAATTTGATTACTCTAGCTTCAAAATTGTGGGAGTTATTCACGTTTAATCGATTTGTGATTTGAGGTGTATCGACATGTTATCGATTTGCCAGCCTCCCAGTGGGCGTGGCATAAATTTGGAATAAACTTGATCTGAAGCAGATAGCTATAATCATAACGCAAAAGATTTCAAGAGTCTATCTAATATCGTTTCGGAAATACGCGCGTTCATCCAGACAGACAGACGGACAGACGGACGGCCTGACGGACATTCGACAAAACCAATATACTATGAGTACCTTCGGTATCAGAGTATAAAAAATAAAAAGCAAAAAGTCGCGGCTGGGATTTGAACCGTGTTCTCCCGTTTGTCAGCGCAGCACTTTAATACTTACGCTACCAAGCAGTTTTGAAATGTGCTGACAAACTCGATTATACTGATCGTTTTTTTCGCGTCGTATAGATTTTGTACTAAGAAATTGGTAGCAAATGAACTTTATTATAGTTGTCTTATATTTGAAAAGAAGAATAAGAAACAAGTAAGAGTGGTCTAGTCAGGAATGCCCGACTAGGAGATACCCTGAACCCAGTTCTGACATCATATCATACTTGCCAAATAGTGTGCATATATACAAACGCACACATACTGCAAGCGGCTTAAGCAGTTAGCTTGCTTTTTCACTCAGCCCACACAATGGAAGCAAAATCTTAAATAACTTGTGTTTATTGTCCGATCTATCTTAAATTTGTCGGACATAACACTGGCTATAAAATGTGTGACCAAACCAAATTGCAAGTTCATACCTTAAAAAATGAGTTTTTTTAACTTTTGGGGGTATCGGGAGGTGGTATCCAAAATGTGGAACATTTGCTACATGTGTATGCTATTCGAGATTATACATATCAAATTTGGTGCCTCTAGCTCTTATAACTTTCAAGTTAATTGAAATCGAAATTTATCGATAACTTAAATAAACTCGATCAGTCCCGGGATTACGAGATTATATTCCAAATATTCAGTCTCTAGCTCTTGTAGTCTCTTATATCCACGTGTTCATACAGACAGACGGAAGGACGGACGGACTGTCGAAAGGACAGACAGACAGAAGGACATGGCTAAATCGACTCGGCTGTTGATACTGATCAATAATATATATACTTTATATGGTCGGAGATGCTTCCTCATGCCTATTACATAGTTTTGCACAAGACCATAACACCCTTTTTACCCATTTTTAATGGGTTCAGGGTATAAAAAGTGAAAATAAATAACCAGTCGCCGCTGGTACTTGAACCCAGGACCTTTCGTTTGCCAGGGCGTCACTTTACCCCTAACGCCACAAGCCGCTTTGATGATAGATGACAATATCCTTTGAAGAGCAGACTGTCAAACGCATACTTGTTTTGCTTTTTACTGCTTACACAAGCAGTTTTAAGAATCGCTGCAAACTCGATTTTACTGAGCAAATGCTTTTTCGCGTGGCATTGTTTTTGTTCTTAGACATTGGTAGCACATGAATTTTATGACAGTTATTTTATATTTGAAAAGCAGAATAAGAAACAAGTGAGAACGTTGCAGGCGGGCGGAGCCGACTGGGTAATACTCTGATACCATTTCAAGAACAGCTGAAAGCAAGTGATCAGAACATTTTTGCTGGTGTATGGGTGACCAGAAATGGGCCTTCCAAGTTTTTGGGGACGGGACGGGCGTGGTCGATCTTAAGAGGGGGTGACCAGAAGTCTATTTCCCAAATTTGGTGATTTTAGCTCTAAAACTGTGGAAGATATAAGCTTTCCCGACTTTTGGGGTCGGGATGTGGCGTGGCCCCAAAATTTTTTTCCGATCTTTAGAGGGGGTGACAAGAAGTCTATCTTCCAATTTTGGTGAATCTAGCTCTAAAACTGTGGAGGATATAAGGTTCGCGATTTTTGGGGGCGGGAGGGGGCGTGGCCCCAAAAATTTTGGCTGATCTTTAAAGCGAGTGACAAGAAGTCTATCTTACAAAATTTCTTGACTCTAGCTCTAAAACTGTGGAAGATATACATTTTCGCGATTTTTGGGGTCGGGAGGGGGCGTGGCCCCAAAAATGTTGGCCGATCTTTAGACCGGATGACAAGAAGTCTATCTCACAAATTTGGTGACACTAGCTCTAAAACTGCGGAAGATATAAGCTTTCGCGATTTTTGGGGCGGAGGGGGCGTGGCCCCAAACATTTTGGCCGATCTTTAGAGCGGGTGACAAGAAGTCTATCTCACAAATTGATCTAGCCATGTCGTCTGTCTGTCTGTATGTATGCAAACTAGTCCCTCAGTTTTTGCGCTATCGCGATGCAACTTTGCACAGACACTTATTATTCAACGAGACAGCACATTGGATCGCACCACTATATCTTATAGCTGCCATTCAACTCAAAGTCGGTTTTGGCCACATATTTCATGTTCTTTAATCAATCGCGATGAACTTTGCACTGATACTAATAATTCAAAGCGACATCACATAGGTCGGAGGCGGCCCGATCGGATCACTATATATCATAGCTGCCATACAACTGGAAATAAATTAAATATTCTTAGAACAAAACAAGTGAGAACGTTGCAGTCAGGAGATACTCTGATACCATTTCAAGAACAGCTGAAAGCAAGTGAACAGAACATTTTCGCTGGTGTATGGGTGACCAGAAATGGGCCTTCCAAGTTTTTGGGGACCGGACGGGCGTGGTCGATCTTAAGAGGGGGTGACCAGAAGTCTATTTTCCAAATTTGGAGATTTTAGCTCTAAAACTGTGGAAGATATACATTTTTGCGATTTTCGTGGGCGGGAGGGGGCGTGGCCCCAAAATTTGTTCCGATCTTTAGAGAGGGTGACAGGAAGTCTATATTTCAATTTTGGTGACTCTAGCTCTAAAACTGTGGAAGATATAAGCTTTCGCGATTTATGGGGGCGGAAGGGGGCGTGGTCGAAATTTTTTTCTGTGATCTGTAGAGGACGTAATTAGTAATATATATTTCAAATATGGTGACCTTAGCTCTTAAACTGCGGGAGATATAAGCATTTCAAATTAATTTTGGAGGGGGGGCTGGTGGGCGTAATAAGGGGCGTGGTCGATAAACCTAGCATCCAATTTTTCCGGGAGGTCACCAGCAATATACCAAATTTTATTACTCTAGCTTCAAAATTGTGGGAGATATTCACGTTTAATCGATTTGAGATTTGAGGTGTATCGACATGTTATCGATTTGCCAGCCTCCCAGTGGGCGTGGCATAAATTTGAAACAAACTTGATCTGAAGCAGATAGCTATTATATTCAAGAGTCCATCTTATATCGTTTCGGAAATACGTGCGTTCATTCAGACAGACAGACGGACGGCCTGACGGACATCCGACAAAACCAATATACCATGAGTACCTTCGGTATCAGAGTATAAAAATGAAAATAATTATTGGTCGCCGCTGGGAATCGAACCAGCGGCATTACGTTTGCCAGGGCGTTACTTTACTCCTTACGCCACAAACCGTTGTGATGATCGATGACAAAATCGCTTGAAAAGCTTACTTGTGCTTGGCTTTGTTTGCTCATATGCACCTGTTCTTTCAAAATATTTAATGACGCATATCTTCGCTGTTTATGACTCAATCAATTTGCGATTTTACCCATTGATGAGTTATAAGGATGTTCAAGTGTACAAGGAAAATGAAAGCAATTGCTTTGAAAACATCGAACTTATGGCCAAAACCGACTTAAAGTTCTATGTCAGCCATAAGATATAGTTGTCCGATCCGGCCCGCTCCGACCAATGTGCTGTTTCTTTGAATAATATGTATCTGTAAAAAGTTTTATCGCGATAGCTTTGAAAACATGCGATTTATGACCAAAACCGACTTCAAGTTGTATGACAGCTGTAAGATGTAGTGGTCCGATCCGAACGGCTCCGACCAATATGCTGTTTTTTTTTATTAATAAGTATCTGTACAAAGTCTTATCGCGATAGCTTTGAAAACATGGGATTTATGATCAAAACCGATTTCAAGTTGTATGGCAGGTATACGATATAGTGGTCCAATCCGGCCGGCTCCGACCATTTTGCTGTCCCTTGAATAATAAGTGTCTGTGCAAAGTTGCATCGCGATAGCGCAAAAACTGAGGGACTAGTTTGCATACATACAGACAGACAGACGACATGGCTAGATCAATTTGTTTTGTTTTTTCTAAGCATACTGGCAGCAACTTTTTATGGTCTCAGACGCTTCCTTCTATGCGTTACAAACTTCAGCACAAGCTTAATATACTATTTTCTTCGAAAAGAGTATAAATACCCCAGCAAAATCAGCACGCGTCTGCCTCACATTGAGCGGCTTGCTGGTCTGCGTCTGTACCGTATCGGTCGGCAGATTTTACGAAACCTGGCAGTAGGTATAGGACTCTGAAGAGAATGGTACTCCTAAAAGAGGCCGTGACCCGACGTGTCCAACTATGAGCCCCTCGACGAACAAAGACCCCAAGAAGAGCAGGATTAATTGCGGCTATATTGACGAAATTGGCGATATTCTCGATGAGTTCTTGTACCAGGTTAACGAGAAAGACCCGGTTCAAAGAACAATAAATGCGAGCCACAACAAGATGCTGGCAGGGATGAGGGAACTGCAGATTCTTGTAGCCGCCCGGATCAAAGCGGCATCAGAAGACCACGATGACAGCCAGTACCCCAGATGCCATGGCCAAGCCCAGAGCTGGCCAACAAGAGGAGGAAATGGTACCCAAACTTCTCCAACTGCAGGTGTCAAAAGCGATAGGGGAAAAGCCACCAACACGCCCGAAGACCACCCAAAAAAATGTTCGCGAGCAACCTGCTACGCATACGATAGCACCGAAGCAAGCTGCAAAACACTTAACTGCCTCCCTGCCATCCAGAGACTCCAGAAGCTTTCCCAAATGGACGGAAGTGAAAGGAAAACAATCCAAGACCAGGATGAAATCCATGCGACCAGACGCCATTCTCATTAAGTGCACCGACAATACCCCCTACGCCGATGTACTTAAAACGGTTAAGTCTCCACCTGCCCTGCAAAGTTTGAGAAGCAATGTACAGGGCATAATAAGAACGGCAACCGGCGATCTCCGACCCTGCAACAGCAGAACTCCAAACAGCGATACGAACAACGCTCACTGGGAAAGCAGATGTGAAGGCGTTACATGATACGGTGCAGATAAAAGTCCAGGGCCTTGACGAGTTGACCACAGCTGATGAAGTACTGGAGGCACTATTCGCTGAGGTGGATATCCCCATGAAGCCTTCCCCACACTTAGTAACGCCAATTGCCACAATGAAGTTGGCACCCAGCCTTGCCGACAAATGGCTGAAGGTGGGCAAAGTGCGCATAGGATGGTTTGTCTGCCGCATCCGTAGAATAATCGAGCCAACCAGATGCTTTAATTGCATGGGTTTTGGACACACCTCTAACAGATGTCAGCAGGCAGTCTCAAGAGAGACTTGCTTTAAATATGGAAGAATAGGCCATAAAAGTCAGCAATGCCAGAATGAGCCTAAATGCATTCTATGCACGAGACGTGATCCAAACGCCGGGAACATTGTGCACTCGGTACTAAGTAGGAACGTCCGAGTCACAGGAAGGCACTAAAAGCACTCCAAAATGGTTAAGTTCCTACAACTGAACTTAAACCATTGTAGAGCGGCCCAAGACCCGCTTGCACATACGATCGTGGAGGAAGGTGTCGACATTGCCATCATAAGTGCACCGTACGTAGCCAAAGATGATGGCATATGGCATAGAAGCGCTGACAAGGGCGCTGCCATATGGAGCTGTGGCATACCACCATCCCAATTAACGCTGCGAACTGCCAGAAACGGATAGGCGCGTGTACGATCGTCAGTGATCATCGCTAGGGACTTCAATGCATGGGCCACCGAGTGGGGAAGTTAAATAACCAACCGAAGAGGTAAAGATCTTCTCGAGGCATTTGCGTCGCTGAATGTGTGCTTTCTAAACGATGGAATGAACACATTTAGTAAGTCCGGTAGGGAGTCCATCATCAGCCACCTTCGTCAGTCCGAGGCTTGCCCGGATAACTTCTTGGGCTGTCTCTCCAGTATACACCCACAGTGACCACTTCGCCGTGATCACTGACCTATCCACTGCAGGCCAAGACGCCAATTCGCATGGCAGTAGGATGGAAAAATACAAGGTGGACACTCTGGATGAGGCAGCACTGATGAGAGCACCATTGTCGCTGCAATCCCAGAGTGACGCCAACGTCTGTGCAGACGCCATGGCTCAGGTTGTTAAGCCGGCCTGCAACTCCGCAATGGAGACAGCAGCAGCTGGATAGCATAAACGCAGACCAGTCCCCTGGTGGAACGGTGAAATCGCAGCCGCACGGAGGGAGTGCCTCGCAGCCAGAAGGCGCATGCAAAGGGCGAAAAGAGGCACTGCGATCTTTGAGGAAAGGCTTATCACATATGCTGTATTTCGATGATCTTTCAAAAAGGCAATAAAGAGCAGCAAGGCTCACTGCTTCAAAGAACTATGCGATGCGGCCGATGCCGAGCCTTTTGGCCCTTAACTGGTTATGGATAAGCTAAGGCGCCAGCCATTGCCAAGCTGCCCGCGTCAGCTGGAAAGCATCGTAAATGTGGTGTTTGCCTGGCAGGAGCCTAAAAGCACGCCAAGCATCCTGGAACGTCCCCTGCAGATATCCCAAGATGTGGTCTTAACGGATGAGGCGGAAGTCATGGAGATAGAAGGATAAAATAAGGCTAAGAAAGCATCTGGTCCGGATGGCATCCCAACTTCCGCCCTAAAAATACTAGTCCAGACGCACACCGAAAATTGTGTAGACCTGTACAATACCTGCATTACGGTGCGTACAGTTCCACGCCGATGGAAGCTACAGCACCTGGTCCTTTTGCCGAAGACAGGACAAGATGCCGAGGAACCACGGGTAAGATACTCGTATCGTATCGAAAGGTTTCTTTCGGTACGCCGTGGCCTGTCTGAAAGTCAAAATGGCTTTCGGAAGCATCGAAACACTGCCGATCGAAGGCACTAGGTGGGCTGGAGGGACGAAGCAAATTGTCTAATAAGCACCCTGGACGTGAAGAACGCGTTCAACTCTGCCAACTGGACGAGAGTTCTGGAGGCACTTTGCAGACAACAAGTCCCCACCTACCTCATGGAGCTGATCGAAAGCTATTTCAGCGATCGAATCCTGCTCTAGTGCTGCCATCGACATGGTCATCAACTGGCTGCATCAAAATGGCCTGTCATTAGCTGAGCACAAAACCGGAGCAGTACTTATCAGCAGCCGGAAGCGAGTGGAGACTGCGAGGATTCGGGTTGGCTCGACCATAATTGAGTCCAAGCCTTCCATAAAATACCTAGGAGTTCTACTGGACCACACGCTCAGCTTCAAGCAGCATCTGTAGTTCGCCGGCGGCAAGGCAGCGCTTGCAGTTGCAGTAGTAAGCAGATTGATGGCGAACAACAAGGGCCCAAAACAAACCAGCAGGCGACTGATTGCTGGCGTGGTCACTTCAACGCTGCTATACGGCTCAGCAGTCTGGTTCTCAGCAGCGGCAGTCCCGTCCTACATTAGGGGATGTAAATCAGTGTATCGGCGATGCGCTTTGCGAGCTGCTTCCACACAGTCTCGGAGGATGCGGACCCGGTAGTGGCGGGGATGATCCCGATCGACCATCTCGTTGCAGAGAAGCGCAGTGGTAGAAAGGGGGACATCAGAGTCCGCGAAGCATCGTTGAGCCAGTGGCAGGAAAGATGGGATGCGGCCACCAAGGGCAGATGGACGCATAGAATCATTCCGGAAATCATTACATGGAGTCAGCGGCAGCATGGTCTGGTTGATTATTATTTGGCCCAGCTGTTAACATCACAAGGCTGCTTCAAAGTCTACCTCCATAGGTTCTAATACGAGGACAATCCGTTCTGCGACTACTGCGGAGAAGGAGTTGTAGAGGACGCTGAGCATCCATTTTTTATCTGCCGATCTTTTGATGAAAGCTTGGAACTTCTTGTGAGGATACTGGAACGCAGCGCAATGTCCGCTGCAGAAGAAATCATGCGCATTATGGTTGCTACCGAACAAGGCTGGGGCGCAGTTGCCAACATGGCAGCTGACATCATGAAGGAACTGCGGCGACGGGAGAGAGCACGGCGCACTGCTCTGGGAGAGGGCTGAGTAATCAGCAAGTGACCGCCCCGCGAAGTAGAGTGGTGTGTTCCGCGGGTAGCGGCCGTCTTCTTTCCTTTAAATCATCTTAGTATATCTCCTATCTTTATTGTTCATCTTTCTGCTTTTATGTCTGTCTCTCTAATAAAATAATAAACAAGTGAGAACGTTGCAGTCGGGCGGAGCCGACTGCGTAATACTCTGATACCATTTTAAGAACAGCTGAAAGCAAGTGAACAGATCTTTAGAGGGAGTGACAAGAAGTCTATTTTACAAATTTCTTGACTCTAGCTCTAAAACTGTGGAAGATATACATTTTCGCGATTTTTGGGGGCGGGAGGGGGCGTGGCCCCAAATTTTTTTTACCGATATTTAGAGGGGCTGACCAGAATTCTATCTTCCAAGTTTAATGACTCTAGCTCTGTTATCAAATTAATTCGCTTCCAATGGCTTAGTACAAAAACAATGCCACGCGAAAAAACCAAATGCTGACAAACGCGAGTTGCAGGTTGCAGGAAAACAAAACAAGTAAGCTTAGATAGTCTGCTCTTCAAGCGATTTTGTCAGCGATCATCAGAACGGCTTGTGGCGTAAGGGGTAAAGTTGCGAACTGGTGAGCGAAAGGTCCTGGATTCAAAAAAAAAAAAAAAAAAAAAAAAAAAAAAAAAAAAAAAAATGGAAAAAAGAGGTGCATATGAGCAAACAAAGTCAAGCGCAAGTAAGCTTTTGACAGTCTGCTCTTTCATCGATCATCAAAACGGTTTGTGGCGTAAGGTGTACAGTGATGCGCTCACAAACGAAATGTCCTTGGTTCAAGTACCAGCGGCGACTGATCATTTGTTTACACTTTTTTCTTATTCTTCTTTTCAAATATAAAATAGCTGTAGTCCAATTAATTTGCTACCAATGTCTTAGAACAAAAACTATACAACGCGAAAAAAACGATCAGATAATCGAGTTTGTCAGCGCATTTCAAACCTGCTTGGTGTAAGTAGTTGACAAACGCGAGTTGCAGGAAAACAAAACAAGTTAGCTTTTGACAGTCTGCTCTTCAAGGGATTTTGTCATAGATCATCAAAACTGCTTGTGGCGTAAGGGGTAAAGTGGCGCTGTCAAACGACGGTTCGCGGCTACGAAACTCAGCGGTGACTGGTCATTACACATACAACGCAAAAGAAAAGTATTAGAGTGCTGCGCTGAAAAACGGGAGAACATGGTTCAAATCCCAGCCGCGAATTATTGCTTTTTATTTTATTTCTATCTATTTTTTTTCAAATATATATCAAATAGCTTGAATTCAATAATTTAAAAGAAAAATTTTAGTTCATATGATACCAATTCTTAAAGCAAAAAAAGAAATGCCACGCGATAAAACGATTTCTTACTACTTTTGAAATTTCAGTGGTGCAGTTGGCAGAGTGAAAATTGCCTAAAGGTTCGAAAAGAGTATAGAATCTTCGGCACGCCGAAGATAATCCGTTTTTTCTGTAATAGATTTAAGCAGCGCAGATATTTGTTTATTTTACCTCAATCTTATATACTTTGAACTTATATACTTAGTTTTTAAAAGTGTATTGCATCTTATTAAAATGTATTTCATAACCATTTTATTTAATATATTTAAATGGATAGTTAAGGTTTAGTAATTAAATATAAATTTTAAGTTAGATCTTAGTCACGTCACTTTACATTCATCTGCTGTCCTTTTCTCTTTTAGACAAGGGCATATCAGCTGTCGGCTATGTCCTGAAATGAAATTGTTATGTCCTCTAAGGCAGAGTCAGATTCGTTGCCAGGCAAGCCAGCTAATAACAAGTAAGAGTGCGTTAGTCGGGAGTGCCCGACTAGAACATACCTATGTTAGTGTAGTAACTTATTTGTAAACACACACACACACACACTTACTGCAAGCAGTACAGCAGCAAAATAAAATCTTAAATCAGTTTTGTATTAATTGTTTGATTGTCATAAAATTTGTTAGGCATAAAATGTGTGAATAAACCGAAACACGAGAGTATTTCAAATATGAAGTCTCTAGCTCCTATAGTCTCTTATATTGTTGCTGTTTACTTCTTCTATATATATATAGTTGATACTGATCAAGAGTATGTATTACTTAAATGGCCGGATATGCATCCTTATGCATGTTACATACTTTTGCACAACATCAGCATACCATTCTCAACCAGCTTAAATGGGCGCGGGGAATAAAAATCTGGAGCTATTGCTTTTTATACCGAAGGTACTCATAGTATATTGGTTTTGTCGGATGTCCCTCAGGCCGTCCGTCTGTCCGTCTGTCTGTCTGGATGAACGCACGTATTTCCGAAACGATATTAGATAGATATTAGATTAGACTCTTGAAATCATTTGCGTTATGATTATAGCTATCTGCTTCAAATCAAGTTTGTTTCAAATTTATGGCACGCCCACTGGGAGGCTGGCAAATCGATAACATGTCGATACACCTCAAATCATAAATCGATAAACGTGAATATCTCCCACAATTTTGAAGCTAGAGTAATCATCTGGTAGGTAAATTGCTGGTGACCTCCCGAATAAATTGGATCCTAGGTTTATCGGCCACGCCCATTATTACGCCCACCAGCCCCCCTCTGAAATTAATTTGAAATGCTTATATCTCCCACAGTTTTAGAGCTAAAGTCACCATATTTGGAATATTTATTACTGGTTACGTCCTCTACAGATCACAGATTTTGGCTCCGCCCGATTGCAACGTTCTCACTTGGTTATTTGCTCTAAGCACACGCTCTAAATGATTTAAGTTTCACTGCAGCCAAGGCACCCATATAATCGATCTTAATTACGAGAGCGTGACTCTGCCTGCTAATGTGTGTGTGGGTGTGAGGATGGGTGTGCGAACACTTCCTGCTGCCGATTAAAGAGCTGCGTCGTCAGCGCCAGCGATATCCTTGCGCTCCTGCGATTTTTCGTTGCGCAGTTGATGGCGCGCTGCTTACGCATTGATTGCTTTGGATTGCAATCGTTTAAACGACACTCATTCACACACACGCACGGAAAAGGACACACACATGCATTTTAATTATGGGTGAAACTGGCAAAATGGTAAGACAATTAATAACAATTTGTTACGATTACGAGCAACGGCATCACAGCAAACAGCGCTCTCGTTTCCGTTTCGTTTTCGTTACAGCCCCAACCTCTCCCAGGCTCCACCCCCCCTCCCAGGCCCCAACACCCCAACAACCCAACACCCCCAGCCCCCATCGCCGTTTGTGATTGCTTGATTTATGATCGCGTAATCACCATCACCTCGTTGCATTGTCGTCTGAGTCGCTGCGAAGCCGCAAGTGAATGTTGTTTATTTTCAAAATTCAATTAAAATGGCTGCCAAGGATGACGACGCCATTTAGAAATGACATAACTAACTTACCGCATTGTCAGCCGCCTTTTCACATTTTCACCTTTTTATACCCTGAACCCATTAAAAATGGGTAAAAAGGGTATTATGGTTTTGTGCAAATGTATGTAACAGGCATAAGGAAGCATCTCCGACCATATAAAGTATATATATTATTGATCAGTATCAACAGCCGAGTCGATCTAGCCATGTCCGTCTGTCTGTCCGTCTGTCCGTCTGTATGAAAGCACAGATATCAGAGACTACAAGAGCTAGAGACTTCATATTTGGAACATAAGTTCTCCTAACCCCGGGACAGATCAAGTTTATTTCATTTGATCGATAACTCGTCGCATTCAAAAGTTATCGATAAATTTTGATTTTAGACTAGCGTTTTTGGGACATAACTTCAAAGTTATAAGAGCTAGAGACCCCAAATTTGGCATGTATAATCTCGAATAGCATACACATGTAACAAATATTTCACTTTTTGGATACCACCCCCCAAACCCCCCAAAAGTTAAAAAAACGCATTTTTGAAGGTACGACCTTGCAATTTGGTTTGGTAACACATATTATCGACAATTGCTTGCCCCAAAAATTTCAATAAGATCGGACAATAAACACAGAAGCTATTTAAGATTTAACTTTCCATTGTGTGGGGCTCAGCGAAAGAGCAAGCTAACTGCTTAAACCGGCTGCACTGCTTGTACTGCTGACTGCAGCATGTAGATATATGAATGATTGTAGCGACTTGGGTCTGTAGTCAAGAACTTGACTAGAGCACTCTTACTTGTTACCTTTTCATCTGCTCACCTGACGCTGCAACCTGTTTCGGTAATTCGAGTAATTAACAAGTAAGAGTGCTCTAGTCGGGAGTGCCCGACTACGAAATACCCTGAACCCAGTCCTTACAATCATTCATACTAATTTAAACACCCACATGCTGCAGTACAAGCAGTGCAAGCGGTTTAAGCAGTTACCTTGCTTTTTTCGCTGAGCCCCACACAATGGAATGTTAAATCTTAAATAACTTATGTGTTTATTGTCCGATCCTATTGCAATTTTTGGGGCATACAATTGACATGTCATTGACATAATATGTGTGACCAAAACAAATTGCAAGGTCGTACCTTCAAAACTAACTTTTAAACGGGACGAGTTATCGATAAAATGAAATAAACTTGATCTGTCCTGGGATAACGAGAACTTATATTCCAAATATGAAGTCTCTAGCTCTTGTAGTCTCTGATATCCGCGTGTTTATACATATAGACAGACAAACAGACAGACAGGCAGACAGACAGACGACAGACAGACAGACGGACATTGCTAGATCGACTCGGCTGTTGATACTGATCGATAATATATATACTTTATATGGTCGGAAATGCTTCCTTATGCCTGTTACATACTTTGTACAACTTCATTATACCCTTTTTACTCATTTTTAATGGGTTCAGGGTATACAAATTGGCTTCTTCAACTAATAGATAAGTGCACATTAAGTGCACTCACAGTGGCAGCGATTGCCAATGCAATTATCCTAAATTAATATATTATGATGAATGTATAATTTAAATTCCTTTGCTTTATATGCATGCAACTAATGAGTTTCCATTGCATTGTCATACGAAATCGAAGAGTACTGATTGCAAATTTTAGCTCAATTAAACCAATTGCACTCATGAGTACTATAAGTAAGTAATAGACGATAACCGAGTCTAGTTGTGTGTTCATGATACACAATAGTACAAAAACAGTCTGCACTCAATTACAATTACTCAATGGAGTAACTCTCCTGATTCCTGTTTGCTAATTCCAGATATTTCGGTCTCTGGATTCGAGCACAACTTAATTCACTCGATTTTAGTCGCATGCAATAAACTTGCATTACTCATGCCATTTCCATTTCTATATTTACTACAGGACTAAAGAGTATGGTACTTTTAATAATGAGTTTGGTTGTCTGACCGACTAATTTCCAGGTTTTACATACTCTCTTGATTCCCAATCAAGCCAACCGCGACTTTTAAGCTTTTATTTGCATCTCCGGGGCTGGGTGTCGTTGGAATCGGGCTGGGATGCCGCCGTTGACATCGTCAATACAATGTTGCAGCCTACAATGCCCCGTTCGCTTTCTTGTTGTCGTTGTTGTTTGCTGGCTCCTGGCTTCTGTCTGCCGAGTCGTCCAGAAAATAGTCGCATGCAATTGATTACAGCAAGGATGCTTCCGCCGCGTGCATGACCGCAAGTAGCCCGTCGTTGTCCATGGAATGAAATCGCAATAATCGAAATGCGTCCAGGTATTTGGGGCTGCCGCTTGAATGCTGGACGAGGAGAATGCCCAGAGCGCCACATGTATGCGCAGGCCTCTCAATAGTCAGAAGCGAGCAGAAAATAGCGATTGTATCCTTGTCAGCCAGGACGACGATTAAGCTTAAAATGCAGCTGGCCGGCCAAAAACCGGCTGGAATACGCAGCATCCCTTGCACATCCTGGCCGCCTGCCTGTCTGCTTCGTCCTGTGCATGGTCCTGGCCAGGCTTGACTTGACTTTCATTGTGGGCTACATAAGCCGTCTGAGTTGCGTCTATCGGAGAGCCAATGCAATTGGCTCGGGGAATAAGTGCAGAAATTGGTAATCGTGTCGCGCGGCCTTTAATCGAATTTCAAATCGAACGCCACCAAAACCAATTAGTCGGAAATGTGTATGTCTATTTATATGTGTGTGTGTGTGTGTTTGTGTTTGGGTACGAAGAGAAAATTAAGGCTGGCAGTACAAACGCTTCTTATCGCAGCCAGCGCGGCGTAGACAAACAAAAACAAGTGGGGAAGGATTATCTTCGGCGTGCCGAAGATTCTATACTCTTTTCGAACCTTTAGGCAATGTTCACTCTGCCAACTGCACCACTAAAATTTCAAAAGTAGTAAAAAATCGTTTTATCGCCTGGCATTTATTTTTTTGCTCTAAGAATTGGTATCAAATGAATTTAAATATTTCTTTTAAATTATTGAATTCAAGCTTTTTGATATATATTTGAAAAAATAATTAGAAAAAAATAAAAAGCAATAAGTCGCGGCTGGGATTTGAACCATGTTCTCCCGTTTGTCAGTGCAGCACTCTAATACATACGCCACCAAGCAGTTTTGCAATGCGCTGACAAACTGGATTATACTGATCTTTTCTTTTGCGTTGTATGTGTAATGACCAGTCGCCGCTGAGTTTCGTGTTTGCGAGCTTTCGTTTGATAGCGCCACTTTACCCCTTACGACACAAGCAGTTTTGATGATCTAGGACAAAATCCCTTGAAGAGCAGACTGTCAAAAGCTAACTTGTTTAATTTTCCTGCAACCTGCTACTCGCGTTTGTCAGCTTACACAGTGCAGTTTTAACAAGTAAGAGTGCTCTAGTCGGGAGTGCCCGACTACGAGATACCCTGAACCCAGTAATTACAATCATTCCGTACTAATCTCAACACACACATGCTGCAGTACAAGCAGTACAAGCAGTACAAGCAGTGCCAGCGGTTTAAGCAGCTAGCTTGCTTTTTCGCTGAGCCCCACACAATGGAAAGTTAAATCTTAAATAACTTCTGTGTTTATGGTCCGATCTTACTGAAATTTTTGGGACTTACAATTGTCAACAATATGTGTGCCCAAAACAAATTGCAGGGTCGTTCCTTCAAAAATGCGTTTTTTCAACTTTTGGGGGGATTGGTTGTATCCAAAAAGTGAAATATTTGTTACATGTGTATGCTATTCGAGATTATGCATGCCAAATTTGGGGTCTCTAGCTCTTATATCTTTGAAGTTATGTCCCAAAAACGCTAGTCTAACATCGAAATTTATCGATTACTTTTGAATGCGACGAGCTATCGATCAAATGAAATAAACTTGATCTGTCCCGGGATTAGGTGAACTTTTATTCCAAATATGAAGTATCTAGCTCTAGTAGTCTCTGCTATCCGCGTGTTCAAACAGACGGACGGACAGACAGACAGACGGACATGGCTAAATCGACTCGGCTGTTGATACTGACCAAGAATATATATAAACTTTATATGGTCGGAGATGCTCTCATGCCTGTTCATACTTTTGCATAAAACCATATACCCTTTTTCCCATTTTTAATGGGTTCAGGGTATAAAAATGAAAATAATTATTGGTCGCCGCTAGGAATCGAACCAGCACTTTTCGTTTGCCAGGGCGCCACTTAATCCCTTCCGCCACAGCAGTTTTGATGATCGATGACAAAATCCCTTGAAGAGCAGACTGTCAAAAGCTTTCTTGCGCTTGGGTTTGTTTGCTCCTATGCACCTGTTTTTCAAAATATTTAATGACGCATATCTTCGCTGTTTCTGACTCAATCGATTTGCGATTTTACTCATTGATAAGTTATTAGGATGTTCAAGTGTACAAGGAAATTTAAATCAATTGCTTTGAAAACATCGGATTTATGGCTGTTGTATGGCAGCAATAAGACATAGTGGTCCGATCCGGCCGGCACCGCCCAATGTGCTGTTTCTTTGAATAAGAAGTGTCTGTGCAAAGTCTTATCACGATAGCTTTGAAAACATGGGATTTATGACCAAAACCGACTTCAAGTTGTATGGCAGCTATAAGATATAGTGGTCCGATCCGGCCGGCTCCGACCAATGTGCTGTCCCCTTGAATAATAAGTGTCTGTGCAAAGTTGCATCGCGATAGCTCAAAGACTGAGGGACTAGTTTGCATACATACAGACAGACAGACGGACATGACTAGATCAATTTGTTTTGTTTTTCTTAGCATACTGCCAGTTACTGCGTTACAAGCTTCAGCACAACTTAATATACTATTTTCTTCGAAAAGAGTATAATGATTGACAACACCAAATATGTTGCGAGGTGCCGAATGTGGCATACCCTTTAAATACGTGCAGTCTATAGAGGGTATTTCTTATTTTCTTATAGGCCAACCAAATTTCCACTTGAAATTCACTGCTCAGCTGCCTTTTATTTATTTTGCAACAAGAGCAGTCAGACACTGAAAGTAATCCTATTTATTAACTTGTGACAGTCGCCACGGAAAATTAAATTCAAAATACAAAGCAGTATATTACAAAATATAAATAACGTTTTAAATATTTATATTCAAAATATAAACAATATAATAAAATATGTATAATAATTAATGCAAATTGGTCCGACAATTCTTGAAACGATTTGACAAAATCCGAAAAACCCAAAGAAAACAAGTGGGAAGGATTATCTTCGGCGTGCCGAAGATTTTATACTCTTTTCGAACTTTAGGGAATTTTCACTCTGCCAACTGCACCACTGAAATTTCAAAAATCGATTTATCGCGTGGCATTTATTTTTTTGCTTTAAGGATTGGTATCATATGAATTTAAAATTTTCTTTTAAATTATTGAATTCAAGCTATTTCATGTATATTTAACACAAATAATTAGAAAATAAATAAAAAGCAATAAGTCGCGGCTAGGATTTGAACCGTGCTCTCCCGTTTGTCAGCCCAGCACTCTAATACTTACGCCACCAAGCAGTTTTGAAATGCGCTGCCAAATTCGATTATACTGATATTTTCTTTTGCGTCTTATAGTTTTTGTAATGACCAGTCGCCGCTGAGTGTTGTACCCGCGAGCTTTCGTTTGTCAGCACAAGCACAAGCAGTTTTGATGATCGATGACAAAATCCCTTGAAGAGCCGACTGTTAGAAACTTTCTTGTTTAGTTTTCCTGCAATCTGCAACTCGCGTTTGTCAGCACAGCACTCTACTACTTACACCAAGCAGTTTTCAAAATCGTTGACAAACTCGATTATACTAAGCATTTGTTCTTTCGCGTGCCATTGTTTTTGTTCTAAGACATTGGAAGCAAATTAATTTGATTACAGTTGTTTTATATTTGACAGGAAGAATAAGAAAAAAGTTAAAATAAATGACCAGTCGCCACTGAGTTTCGTACCCGCGAACTTTCGTTTGTCAGCGCCACTTTACCCCTTACGCCACAAGCAGTTTT
This sequence comes from Drosophila flavopinicola, assembly GCA_035042425.1. Taxonomy (NCBI): domain Eukaryota; kingdom Metazoa; phylum Arthropoda; class Insecta; order Diptera; family Drosophilidae; genus Drosophila; species Drosophila flavopinicola. Next base: position 21,856 of record JAWNLL010000068.1, on the reverse strand, counting down.
GATGATCGATCGGCTGATCATTTTTTATGAGAAATATATTTTCATTATATTAGTGAATCGTGTCGGGGTCTACAAACTTGTTGTATGCTTCCATTAGTTATCTGCATTCCAAATCTTAGCCTAGCAGTCACCTGGTGTTATTCCTAGAATTAAACTACAATATTAAATATACATTTCCCCCTAGAGGTGATGTGGACAGCTCTGAAAATTCTCTAGCTGTTTATCTACAAGAAGGCGCTATATTGTTCAACTTCGGCCCAGTGCCAGGCAGCCCCGCTCAGCTGCAGGGTATTCAAAGAAATGCCGTTCAAGTGCTGAGCCAGCAAAAAGCAGGCGATAAAAAATGTAAGCTTTAAATGGCATCAGCTGAAAGTGTAAGCGAACAGCAGATACAGTGGTAGCCGGAGTGGGCGTGGCACGGCATGGATACGTATTTAACGGACGACTCGGCCAGCCAAAAAGCATAGCAACACCAACAAAAACAGCAGCAACAGTAACAAAATAATTAAAATAACCCAAATTAGCAAGCATAGGGTTACTCTTCAAAAGGCGAAGCAAAGTAAGGAGCTGGTGCAGTGCTTCCGCTTTCAGGATTTCGGGCACACACGAAACTATTGTCCAAAAAAGCCAGTCTGTGGCAAATGCTCAGGTGACCACTATACTGGATCAAAATCGTGTGAACTTAGCACAGTGAAAAATCTATATGTGCCAACTGAGGCGATGACCATGTATCTAGCTTTAAGAGTTGTTCAGTCAGAATTGAGCTGAGCAAGAAACTTAAGCCAGCAGCAAGACTGCCGGAAATGGTCTGCCAACCAATAAAAAAAATATAAATCATCCCATCAAATCACAAATCATCTCAAATGCTACCGTTAGGCGTGGCTTCTCCTATGCAGACATGGTAAGACCACGTGGAGAGAAACATACTAACGTGAATACAATACAGGATAGCTCCCGGTTGTCCGATGGTGCTGAAGATCAACCTTTCAGTAGCAAATTTAATATATTGGAAAAAGCTATAAGCTACTTAAATAGCAGAATGGACAAAATGTTTAAGCTCATACAGGACACAATGGAGGCAAGCAAAGCTTTTCGTAACCTGGTGCAGAAACTTATTTCAAAATGATTAACATACAAAAACATTGAAGAACTTGGAGTTTTCCTTGATGCCAACTCAATTGACAGCATATTTACCAGGATACGATCAATATTACGCTACTCATCCCAGTGGAAATTCGAAAAGTGGTTCTGCAAATTTCATACGATCGTCTATAAGTCATACTCAGAATGAACCTACTTCTAGAATGAATATACAAGTTGCCAGCGTGAGTGTGCCGACTAATGGTGGATGCATCAAAATATCCTCTATATATCTACCTCCCAACCAACCTTGGTGTAAAACTGACTTTGACCAGCTATTTTTAAGTTTGGGCGACAGATTCATCGCTGGCGGTGATTTTAACGCAAAGCATCCATGGTGGGGTGACATAAGATCAAGCCCTCGAGGAAAGCGATTGCAAGAGGCCATCATCAGCAGCAATTGCGAAATCCTTGCCACTGGCGAGCCAACGTTTTTTTCATACAACACTCGACTGACACCCTCTGCTCTGGACTTTTTTACTGTTAATGGGCTTGCTATAAATAACCTTTCGGTTGAAACCAAGTTAGAGCTCTCCTCAGATCACCTGCCAATTGTAGCAACACTGCATCATGCACCGCAACTTAAAACCAAGAAGCAAAATATTCTGCCACGTGGCTGTTGTGTTGAAGTTTGTAAAGCTGAGCTGGATAGGAGAATCAACCTCAACACGGAAATAAACAGCCCAGAAGACATAGAAGATGCAATCTCAATATTTATGAAAAACATAGTACTGGCTGCATCTTATGCTACTCCGTTAAATCAAAACTCACCAAGCCAACGACGACAAACAGTACTTCCCCCAAACGCCGATGCACTCCTATGCCTGAAAAGAAGAGTTAGAAGAGAATATGTAAGAACGGGTGACACTCGAATCCATCAAATTTACAAAAGATTATCAAACCGATTACAAAAGGTTCTTGCAAAAATCAAGCAAAGCAAAATTGATGATATTTTAGAGAATGCTGGATGCGGATGCATCCTTCAACTACACTCTCTGGAAACTGACAAGCCGTTTTAAAACAAGTAAGAGTGCTCTAGTCGGGACTGCCCGACTAGGAGATACCCTGAACCCAGTTCTGACATCCATTCATACTTACCTAATAGTGTGCATACATACAAACACACCACACATTACTGCAAGCTGTGAAAACGGTTTAAGCAGTTATCTTGCTTTTTCACTGAGCCCCACACAATGGAAAGTAAAATCTTAAATAACTTCTGTGTTTATTGTCCGATCTTTTTAAAATTTGTAGGACATAACATTGGCTATAAAATATGTGACCAAACCAAATTGCAAGGTCATACCTTCAAAATGAGTTTTTTGAATTTTTGGGGGGATTGGGGGGTGGTATCCAAAAAGTGAAAAATTTGTTACATGTGTATGCTATTCGAGATTATACATGCCAAATTAGGGGCCTCTAGCTCTTATAACTTGTAAGTTATAGCCCAAAAACGCTAGTCTGAAATCGAAATTTATCGATAACTTTTGAATGGGTCGAGTTATCGATAAAATGAAACAAACTTGATCTGTCCCGGCACTACGAGAACTTATATTCCAAATATGAAGTCTCTAGCTCTTGCAGTCTCTGATATCCGCGTGTTCATACAGACAGACGGACGGACGGACGGACGGACAGACAGACAGACGGACATGGCTAAATCGACTTGACTGTTGATACTGATCAAGAATATATATACTTTATATGGTCGGAGATGCTTCCTTATGCCTGTTACATACTTTTGCACAAACCATAATACCCTTTTTACCCATTTTTAATGGGTTCAGGGTATAAAAATTGTCATACCGAAAACTCCAATTAAAAATCCAGCAGGTGGTTGTGTTACTCCAATCAGCAGAAGGCTGAAATCTTTGCAGACAGCCTAGAAGAAAGATTTAAGCCATTTAGTCTTACATCTGCGGATACGCAAAGGGCTGTTGAGCTACAATTGGAGATGCCATTCCAAATGTCCTTGCCAGCAAACCCAGTCACTCTGCAAGAAGTGGTGCAGCAAATCAAGAAGCTGAAAGTCAAAAAATCGCCTGGGGAAGACCTTCTGCTGTTTATAGTTCTGCTCCTGAACAGCATGCTTTGGATGGGTCACTTCCCAAACAGCTGGAAGACCGCGCTAATCACCATGGTACCAAAGCCTGAAAAACAACACACTGAAGTCGATGGGTACAGACCAATTAGTCTGCTCTCAGCGCTAGGGAAGATGACGGAAAGGGTAATCCTAAACCGCATCCTGCAGCTCGAGCAAGTGATCCAAAGAATTCCAAAGTGGCAGTTTGGATTTAGACAAGGTCATGGCACACCGGAACAACTTCATCGCGTGGAGAACTTCGCCCTAAATGCAATGGAGAACAAAATGTACTCAGTAGCTGTGTTCATGGACATTCAACAGGCATTTGACAGGGTGTGGCATGATGGCCTCGTCTTTAAACTGAAGAGCATATTAACGCCACAACTGTTCCAAATTGTAAGCAGCTACCTTAAGGACAGAAGCTTCAGAGTTGTTGTCGATGGAGCAAAATCCTCGAAGCGCCCAATTTGCGCAGGTGTCCCACAAGGCAGCGTTCTTGGACCTACGCTATACAATTTATACACAGCCGATATGCCAACCTCAAGCGTAATAACTGCGTTCTACCAAAACGACGTGCTGATAGCAACACACGCGGATGACACTGCAGTGCTAACCAGAAGTTTAAGCATCAACCTAGCCACGGAAGCCTTGCAACAATTCGTGTGCAGCTTTGAGGACTGGGCTCAGAAATGGAATATAGGCATCAACAAAAGCAAATGCGCGAATGTTACTTTTGCTACAAGGACACTGTCTTGCAGCTGCATTACCATCCTGGGTTCCACACTTGCGCACAAGAGCTCGCACAAGTATCTAGGTGTCGTACTGGACATACAACTGAATTTTAAAATCCATACAACCATGGTTCAGAAGTCGGTGATGGCAAAAGCCGGAAAGATAAGCTGTCACTGCACAGCAAAACCACCATCTACAAGTCCATACTGAGTCCCATATGGAAATACTCACTACAAATCTACGGCATTGCGGCGAAAACTAATTTAAATAAAATTAAAGTTGCACAGTCTAAAATCTTAAGGCGAATATGCGACGCACCGTGGTACATTAGAAATAGGGACATTGAAAGGGATCTAAGGGTTCCAAAAGTCGGCGATGTCATGCAACTACACGCATCAAATTACCTGCAACGCCTTGGTGGTCACCCTAACGCACTCGCCAGACGATTACTCAAAAAGCCAAAAAAGAGAAGATTAACAAGTAAGAGTGCTCTAGTCGGGAGTGCCCGACTACGAGATACCCTGAACCCAGTAATTACAATCATTCCGTACTAATCTCAACACACACATGCTGCAGTTCAAGCAGTGCCAGCGGTTTAAGCAGTTAGCTTGCTTTTTCGCTGAGCCCCACACAATGGAAAGTTAAATCTTAAATAACTTCTGTGTTTATGGTTCGATCTTACTGAAATTTTTGGGACATACAATTGTCAACAAATTGTGTGCCCAAAACAAATTGCAGGGTCGTTCCTTCAAAAATGCGTTTTTTCAACTTTTGGGGGGATTGGTTGTATCCAAAAAGTGAAATATTTGTTACATGTGTATGCTATTCGAGATTATGCATGCCAAATTTGGGGTCTCTAGCTCTTATATCTTTGAAGTTATGTCCCAAAAACGCTAGTCTAAAATCGACATTTATCGATTACTTTTGAATGCGACGAGCTATCGATCAAATGAAATAAACTTGATCTGTCCCGGGATTAGGTGAACTTTTATTCCAAATATGAAGTATCTAGCTCTAGTAGTCTCTGCTATCCGCATGTTCAAACAGACGGACGGACAGACAGACAGACGGACATGGCTAAATTGACTCGGCTATTGATACCGATCAAGAATATATATAATTTGTATATGGTCGGAGATGCTTCCTTATGCCTGTTACATACTTTTGCACAAAACCATAATACCTTTTTTCCCATTTTTAATGGGTTCAGGGTATAAAAATGAAAATAATTATTGGTCGCCGCTAGGAATCGAACCAGCACTTTTCGTTTGCCAGGGCGCCACTTAATCCCTTCCGCCACAAGCAGTTTTGATGATCGATGACAAAATCCCTTGAAGAGCAGACTGTCAAAAGCTTTCTTGCGCTTGGGTTTGTTTGCTCATATGCACCTGTTTTTCAAAATATTTAATGACGCATATCTTCGCTGTTTATGACTCAATCGATTTGCGATTTTACTCATTGATAAGTTATTAGGATGTTCAAGTGTACAAGGAAATTTAAATCTATTGCTTTGAAAACATCGGATTTATGGCCGTTGTATGGCAGCTATAAGATATAGTGGTCCGATCCGGCCGGCTCCGACCAATGTGCTGTCCCCTTGAATAATAAGTGTCTGTGCAAAGTTGCATCGCGATAGCTCAAAGACTGAGGGACTAGTTTGCATACATACAGACAGACAGACGGACATGGCTAGATCAATTTGTTTTGTTTTTCTTAGCATACTGCCAGTTACTTTTGGGGGTCTCAGACGCTTCCTTCTATGCGTTACAAGCTTCAGCACAACTTAATATACTATTTTCTTCGAAAAGAGTATAATGATTGACAACACCAAATATGTTGCGAGGTGCCGAATGTGGCATACCCTTTTAATACGTGCAGTCTATAGAGGGTATTTCTTATTTTCTTATAGGCCAACCAAATTTCCACTTGAAATTCACTGCTCAGCTGCCTTTTATTTATTTTGCAACAAGAGCAGTCAGACACAGAAAGTAATCCTATTTATTAACTTGTGACAGTCGCCACGGAAAATTAAATTAAAAATACAAAGCAGTATTACAAAACATAAATAACGTTTTAAATATTTATATTCAAAATATAAACAATTTAATAAAATATGTATAATAATAAATGCAAATTGGTCCGACAATTCTTGAAACGATTTGACAAAATCCGAAAAACCCAAAGAAAACAAGTGGGAAGGATTATCTTCGGCGTGCCGAAGATTTTATACTCTTTTCGAACTTTAGGGAATTTTCACTCTGCCAACTGCACCACTGAAATTTCAAAAATCGATTTATCGCGTGGCATTTATTTTTTTGCTTTAAGGATTGGTATCATATGAATTTAAAATTTTCTTTTAAATTATTGAATTCAAGCTATTTCATGTATATTTAACACAAAAAATTAGAAAATAAATAAAAAGCAATAAGTCGCGGCTAGGATTTGAACCGTGCTCTCCCGTTTGTCAGCCCAGCACTCTAATACTTACGCCACCAAGCAGTTTTGAAATGCGCTGCCAAATTCGATTATACTGATATTTTCTTTTGCGTCTTATAGTTTTTGTAATGACCAGTCGCCGCTGAGTGTTGTACCCGCGAGCTTTCGTTTGTCAGCACAAGCACAAGCAGTTTTGATGATCGATGACAAAATCCATTGAAGAGCCGACTGTTAGAAACTTTCTTGTTTAGTTTTCCTGCAATCTGCAACTCGCGTTTGTCAGCACAGCACTCTACTACTTACACCAAGCAGTTTTCAAAATCGTTGACAAACTCGATTATACTAAGCATTTGTTCTTTCGCGTGCCATTGTTTTTGTTCTAAGACATTGGAAGCAAATTAATTTGATTACAGTTGATTTATATTTGACAGGAAGAATAAGAAAAAAGTTAAAATAAATGACCAGTCGCCACTGAGTTTCGTACCCGCGAACTTTCGTTTGTCAGCGCCACTTTACCCCTTACGCCACAAGCAGTTTTGATGATCGATCGGCTGATCATTCATTATGAGAAATATATTTTCATTATATTAGTGAATCGTGTCGGGGTCTACAAACTTGTCGTATGCTTCCATTAGTTATCTGCAATCAAAATCTATATTATTCCTAGAATTAATCTACAATATTAAATATACATTTCCCCCTAGAGGTGATGTGGACAGCTCTGAAAATTCTCTAGCTGTTTATCTACAAGAAGGCGCTATATTGTTCAACTTCGGCCCAGTGCCAGGCAGCCCCGCTCAGCTGTAGGGTATTCAAAGAAATGCCGCTCAAGTGCTGAGCCAGCAAAAAGCAGGCGATAAAAAATGTAAGCTTTAAATGGCATCAGCTGAAAGTGTAAGGGAACAGCAGATACAGTGGTAGCCGGAGTGGGCGTGGCACGGCATGGATACGTATTTAACGGACGACTCGGCCAGCCAAAAAGCACAGCAACACCAACAACAACAGCAGCAACAGTAACAAAATAATTAAAATAACCCAAATTAGCAAGCATAGGGTTACTCTTCAAAAGGCGAAGCAAAGTAAGGAGCTGGTGCAGTGCTTCCGCTTTCAGGATTTCGGGCACACACGAAACTATTGTCCAAAAAAGCCAGTCTGTGGCAAATGCTCAGGTGACCACTATACTGGATCAAAATCGTGTGAACTTAGCCACAGTGAAAAATCTATATGTGCCAACTGAGGCGATGACTTTAAGAGTTGTTCAGTCAGAATTGAGCTGAGCAAGAAACTTAAGCCAGCAGCAAGACTGCCGGAAAATGGTCTGCCAACCAATAAAAAAAATATAAATCATCCCATCAAATCACAAATCATCTCAAATGCTACCGTTAGGCGTGGCTTCTCCTATGCAGACATGGTAAGACCACGTGGAGAGAAACATACTAACGTGAATACAATACAGGATAGCTCCCGGTTGTTCGATGGTGCTGAAGATCAACCTTTCAGTAGCAAATTTAATATATTGGAAAAAGCTATAAGCTACTTAAATAGCAGAATGGACAAAATGTTTAAGCTCATACAGGACACAATGGAGGCAAGCAAAGCTTTTCGTAACCTGGTGCAAAAAATTTTTTTTTTAAAATGATTAACATACAAAAACATTGAAGAACTTGGAGTTTTCCTTGATGCTAACTCAATTGACAGCATATTTACCAGGATACGATCAATATTACGCTACTCATCCCAATGGAAATTCGAAAAGTGGTTCTGCAAATTTCATACGATCGTCAGCAGCAATTGCGAAATCCTTGCCACTGGCGAGCGAGAAAAACGTTGTCTCATACAACACTCGACTAACACCCTCTGCTCTGGACTTTTTTACTGTTAATGGGCTTGCTATAAATAACCTTTCGGTTGAAACCAAGTATGAGCTCTCCTCAGATCACCTGCCAATTGTAGCAACACTGCATCATGCACCGCAACTTAAAACCAAGAAGCAAAATATTCTGCCACGTGGCTGTTGTGTTGAAGTTTGTAAAGCTGAGCTGGATAGGAGAATCGTACTCAACACGGAAATAAACAGCCCAGAAGACATAGAAGATGCAATCACAATATTTATGAAAAACATAGTACTGGCTGCATCTTATGCTACTCCGTTAAATCAAAACTCACCAAGCCAACGACGACAAACAGTACTTCCCCCAAACGCCGATGCACTCCTATGCCTGAAAAGAAGAGTTAGAAGAGAATATGTAAGAACGGGTGACATTCGAATCCATCAAATTTACAAAAGATTATCAAACCGATTACAAAAGGTTCTTGCAAAAATCAAGCAAAGCAAAATTGATGATATTTTAGAGAATGCTGGATGCGGATGCATCCTTCAACTACACTCTCTGGAAACTGACAAGCCGTTTTAAAAGAATTGTCATACCGAAAACTCCAATTAAAAATCCAGCAGGTGGTTGTGTTACTCCAATCAGCAGAAGGCTGAAATCTTTGCAGACAGCCTAGAAGAAAGATTTAAGCCATTTAGTCTTACATCTGCGGATACGCAAAGGGCTGTTGAGCTACAATTGGAGATGCCATTCCAAATGTCCTTGCCAGCAAACCCAGTCACTCTGCAAGAAGTGGTGCAGCAAATCAAGAAGCTGAAAGTCAAAAAATCGCCTGGGGAAGACCTTCTGCTGTTTATAGTTCTGCTCCTGAACAGCATGCTTTGGATGGGTCACTTCCCAAACAGCTGGAAGACCGCGCTAATCACCATGGTACCAAAGCCTGAAAAACAACACACTGAAGTCGATGGGTACAGACCAATTAGTCTGCTCTCAGCGCTAGGGAAGATGACGGAAAGGGTAATCCTAAACCGCATCCTGCAGCTCGAGCAAGTGATCCAAAGAATTCCAAAGTGGCAGTTTGGATTTAGACAAGGTCATGGCACACCGGAACAACTTCATCGCGTGGAGAACTTCGCCCTAAATGCAATGGAGAACAAAATGTACTCAGTAGCTGTGTTCATGGACATTCAACAGGCATTTGACAGGGTGTGGCATGATGGCCTCGTCTTTAAACTGAAGAGCATATTAACGCCACAACTGTTCCAAATTGTAAGCAGCTACCTTAAGGACAGAAGCTTCAGAGTTGTTGTCGATGGAGCAAAATCCTCGAAGCGCCCAATTTGCGCAGGTGTCCCACAAGGCAGCGTTCTTGGACCTACGCTATACAATTTATACACAGCCGATATGCCAACCTCAAGCGTAATAACTGCGTTCTACCAAAACGACGTGCTGATAGCAACACATGCGGATGACACTGCAGTGCTAACCAGAAGTTTAAGCATCAACCTAGCCACGGAAGCCTTGCAACAATTCGTGTGCAGCTTTGAGGACTGGGCTCAGAAATGGAATATAGGCATCAACAAAAGCAAATGCGCGAATGTTACTTTTGCTACAAGGACACTGTCTTGCAGCTGCATTACCATCCTGGGTTCCACACTTGCGCACAAGAGCTCGCACAAGTATCTAGGTGTCGTACTGGACATACAACTGAATTTTAAAATCCATACAACCATGGTTCAGAAGTCGGTGATGGCAAAAGCCGGAAAGATAAGCTGTCACTGCACAGCAAAACCACCATCTACAAGTCCATACTGAGTCCCATATGGAAATACTCACTACAAATCTACGGCATTGCGGCGAAAACTAATTTAAATAAAATTAAAGTTGCACAGTCTAAAATCTTAAGGCGAATATGCGACGCACCGTGGTACATTAGAAATAGGGACATTGAAAGGGATCTAAGGGTTCCAAAAGTCGGCGATGTCATGCAACTACACGCATCAAATTACCTGCAACGCCTTGGTGATCACCCTAACGCACTCGCCAGACGATTACTCAAAAAGCCAAAAAAGAGAAGATTAACAAGTAAGAGTGCTCTAGTCGGGAGTGCCCGACTACGAGATACCCTGAACCCAGTAATTACAATCATTCCGTACTAATCTCAACACACACATGCTGCAGTTCAAGCAGTGCCAGCGGTTTAAGCAGTTAGCTTGCTTTTTCGCTGAGCCCCACACAATGGAAAGTTAAATCTTAAATAACTTCTGTGTTTATGGTCCGATCTTACTGAAATTTTTGGGACATACAATTGTCAACAATATGTGTGCCCAAAACAAATTGCAGGGTCGTTCCTTCAAAAATGCGTTTTTCAACTTTTGGGGGGATTGGTTGTATCCAAAAAGTGAAATATTTGTTACATGTGTATGCTATTCGAGATTATGCATGCCAAATTTGGGGTCTCTAGCTCTTATATCTTTGAAGTTATGTCCCAAAAACGCTAGTCTAAAATCGACATTTATCGATTACTTTTGAATGCGACGAGCTATCGATCAAATGAAATAAACTTGATCTGTCCCGGGATTAGGTGAACTTTTATTCCAAATATGAAGTATCTAGCTCTAGTAGTCTCTGCTATCCGCATGTTCAAACAGACGGACGGACAGACAGACAGACGGACATGGCTAAATTGACTCGGCTATTGATACCGATCAAGAATATATATAAACTTTATATGGTCGGAGATGCTTCCTTATGCCTGTTACATACTTTTGCACAAAACCATAATACCTTTTTTCCCATTTTTAATGGGTTCAGGGTATAAAAATGAAAATAATTATTGGTCGCCGCTAGGAATCGAACCAGCACTTTTCGTTTGCCAGGGCGCCACTTAATCCCTTCCGCCACAAGCAGTTTTGATGATCGATGACAAAATCCCTTGAAGAGCAGACTGTCAAAAGCTTTCTTGCGCTTGGGTTTGTTTGCTCATATGCACCTGTTTTTCAAAATATTTAATAACAGCGAAGATATCTGTTTATGACTCAATCGATTTGCGATTTAACTCATTGATAAGTTATTAGGATGTTTAAGTGTACAAGGAAATTTAAATCTATTGCTTTGAAAACATCGGATTTATGGCCGTTGTATGGCAGCTATAAGATATAGTGGTCCGATCCGGCCGGCTCCGACCAATGTGCTGTCCCCTTGAATAATAAGTGTCTGTGCAAAGTTGCATCGCGATAGCTCAAAGACTGAGGGACTAGTTTGCATACATACAGACAGACGGACATGGCTAGATCAATTTGTTTTGTTTTTCTTAGCATACTGCCAGTTACTTTTGGGGGTCTCAGACGCTTCCTTCTATGCGTTACAAGCTTCAGCACAACTTCATATACTAATGACCAGTCGCCGCTGAGTGTTGTACCCGCGAGCTTTCGTTTGTCAGCACAAGCACAAGCAGTTTTGATGATCGATGACAAAATCCATTGAAGAGCCGACTGTTAGAAACTTTCTTGTTTAGTTTTCCTGCAATCTGCAACTCGCGTTTGTCAGCACAGCACTCTACTACTTACACCAAGCAGTTTTCAAAATCGTTGACAAACTCGATTATACTAAGCATTTGTTCTTTCGCGTGCCATTGTTTTTGTTCTAAGACATTGGAAGCAAATTAATTTGATTACAGTTGATTTATATTTGACAGGAAGAATAAGAAAAAAGTTAAAATAAATGACCAGTCGCCACTGAGTTTCGTACCCGCGAACTTTCGTTTGTCAGCGCCACTTTACCCCTTACGCCACAAGCAGTTTTGATGATCGATCGGCTGATCATTCATTATGAGAAATATATTTTCATTATATTAGTGAATCGTGTCGGGGTCTACAAACTTGTCGTATGCTTCCATTAGTTATCTGCAATCAAAATCTTAGCCTAGCAGTCACCAGGTGTTATTCCTAGAATTAATCTACAATATTAAATATACATTTCCCCCTAGAGGTGATGTGGACAGCTCTGAAAATTCTCTAGCTGTTTATCTACAAGAAGGCGCTATATTGTTCAACTTCGGCCCAGTGCCAGGCAGCCCCGCTCAGCTGTAGGGTATTCAAAGAAATGCCGCTCAAGTGCTGAGCCAGCAAAAAGCAGGCGATAAAAAATATAAGCTTTAAATGGCATCAGCTGAAAGTGTAAGCGAACAGCAGATACAGTGGTAGCCGGAGTGGGCGTGGCACGGCATGGATACGTATTTAACGGACGACTCGGCCAGCCAAAAAGCACAGCAACACCAACAACAACAGCAGCAACAGTAACAAAATAATTAAAATAACCCAAATTAGCAAGCATAGGGTTACTCTTCAAAAGGCGAAGCAAAGTAAGGAGCTGGTGCAGTGCTTCCGCTTTCAGGATTTCGGGCACACACGAAACTATTGTCCAAAAAAGCCAGTCTGTGGCAAATGCTCAGGTGACCACTATACTGGATCAAAATCGTGTGAACTTAGCCACAGTGAAAAATCTATATGTGCCAACTGAGGCGATGACCATGTATCTAGCTTTAAGAGTTGTTCAGTCAGAATTGAGCTGAGCAAGAAACTTAAGCCAGCAGCAAGACTGCCGGAAAATGGTCTGCCAACCAATAAAAAAAATATATATCATCCCATCAAATCACAAATCATCTCAAATGCTACCGTTAGGCGTGGCTTCTCCTATGCAGACATGGTAAGACCACGTGGAGAGAAACATACTAACGTGAATACAATACAGGATAGCTCCCGGTTGTTCGATGGTGCTGAAGATCAACCTTTCAGTAGCAAATTTAATATATTGGAAAAAGCTATAAGCTACTTAAATAGCAGAATGGACAAAATGTTTAAGCTCATACAGGACACAATGGAGGCAAGCAAAGCTTTTCGTAACCTGGTGCAGAAACTTATTTCAAAATGATTAACATACAAAAACATTGAAGAACTTGGAGTTTTCCTTGATGCTAACTCAATTGACAGCATATTTACCAGGATACGATCAATATTACGCTACTCATCCCAATGGAAATTCGAAAAGTGGTTCTGCAAATTTCATACGATCGTCAGCAGCAATTGCGAAATCCTTGCCACTGGCGAGCCAACGTTTTTCTCATACAACACTCGACTAACACCCTCTGCTCTGGACTTTTTTACTGTTAATGGGCTTGCTATAAATAACCTTTCGGTTGAAACCAAGTATGAGCTCTCCTCAGATCACCTGCCAATTGTAGCAACACTGCATCATGCACCGCAACTTAAAACCAAGAAGCAAAATATTCTGCCACGTGGCTGTTGTGTTGAAGTTTGTAAAGCTGAGCTGGATAGGAGAATCGTACTCAACACGGAAATAAACAGCCCAGAAGACATAGAAGATGCCATCACAATATTTATGAAAACAAGTGGGGAAGGATTATCTTCGGCGTGCCGAAGATTTTATACTCTTTTCGAACCTATAGGCAATTTTCACTCTGCCAACTGCACCACTGAAATTTCATAAGCTGTACAAAATCGGTTTGTCGCGTAACATATTTTTTTTGTTCCAAGAATATTTAATTTATTGCCAGTTGTATAGCAGCTATAAGATATAGTGATCCGATCCGGCCGGCTCCAACCAATGTGATATCTCTTTGAATAATAAGTATCTGTGCAAAGTTTCATCGCGATAGATTAAAAAAACATGGGATATATGGCCAAAACCGACTTCGAGTTGTATGGCAGCTATAAGATATAGTGGTCCGATCCGGCCGGCTCCGACCAATGTACTGTCCCCTGGAATAATAAGTGTCTGTGCAAAGTTTTATCGCGATAGCTCAAAAACTGAGGGACTAGTTTGCATACATACAGACAGACAGACAGACAGACAGACAGACAGACAGACAGACAGACAGACGGACATGGCTAGATCAATTTGTATTGTCATTCTAAGCATACTGGCAGTAACTTTTGGGGGTCTCCGACGCTTCCTTCTATGCGTTACAAACTTCAGGACAAACTTAATATACTATTTTCTTCGAAAAGAGTATAAACATAGTACTGGCTGCATCTTATGCTACTCCGTTAAATCAAAACTCACCAAGCCAACGACGACAAACAGTACTTCCCCCAAACGCCGATGCACTCCTATGTCTGAAAAGAAGAGTTAGAAGAGAATATGTAAGAACGGGTGACATTCGAATCCATCAAATTTACAAAAGATTATCAAACCGATTACAAAAGGTTCTTGCAAAAATCAAGCAAAGCAAAATTGATGATATTTTAGAGAATGCTGGATGCGGATGCATCCTTCAACTACACTCTCTGGAAACTGACAAGCCGTTTTAAAAGAATTGTCATACCGAAAACTCCAATTAAAAATCCAGCAGGTGGTTGTGTTACTCCAATCAGCAGAAGGCTGAAATCTTTGCAGACAGCCTAGAAGAAAGATTTAAGCCATTTAGTCTTACATCTGCGGATACGCAAAGGGCTGTTGAGCTACAATTGGAGATGCCATTCCAAATGTCCTTGCCAGCAAACCCAGTCACTCTGCAAGAAGTGGTGCAGCAAATCAAGAAGCTGAAAGTCAAAAAATCGCCTGGGGAAGACCTTCTGCTGTTTATAGTTCTGCTCCTGAACAGCATGCTTTGGATGGGTCACTTCCCAAACAGCTGGAAGACCGCGCTAATCACCATGGTACCAAAGCCTGAAAAACAACACACTGAAGTCGATGGGTACAGACCAATTAGTCTGCTCTCAGCGCTAGGGAAGATGACGGAAAGGGTAATCCTAAACCGCATCCTGCAGCTCGAGCAAGTGATCCAAAGAATTCCAAAGTGGCAGTTTGGATTTAGACAAGGTCATGGCACACCGGAACAACTTCATCGCGTGGAGAACTTCGCCCTAAATGCAATGGAGAACAAAATGTACTCAGTAGCTGTGTTCATGGACATTCAACAGGCATTTGACAGGGTGTGGCATGATGGCCTCGTCTTTAAACTGAAGAGCATATTAACGCCACAACTGTTCCAAATTGTAAGCAGCTACCTTAAGGACAGAAGCTTCAGAGTTGTTGTCGATGGAGCAAAATCCTCGAAGCGCCCAATTTGCGCAGGTGTCCCACAAGGCAGCGTTCTTGGACCTACGCTATACAATTTATACACAGCCGATATGCCAACCTCAAGCGTAATAACTGCGTTCTACCAAGACGACGTGCTGATAGCAACACACGCGGATGACACTGCAGTGCTAACCAGAAGTTTAAGCATCAACCTAGCCACGGAAGCCTTGCAACAATTCGTGTGCAGCTTTGAGGACTGGGCTCAGAAATGGAATATAGGCATCAACAAAAGCAAATGCGCGAATGTTACTTTTGCTACAAGGACACTGTCTTGCAGCTGCATTACCATCCTGGGTTCCACACTTGCGCACAAGAGCTCGCACAAGTATCTAGGTGTCGTACTGGACATACAACTGAATTTTAAAATCCATACAACCATGGTTCAGAAGTCGGTGATGGCAAAAGCCGGAAAGATAAGCTGTCACTGCACAGCAAAACCACCATCTACAAGTCCATACTGAGTCCCATATGGAAATATTCACTACAAATCTACGGCATTGCGGCGAAAACTAATTTAAATAAAATTAGAGTTGTACAGTCTCAAATCTTAAGGTGAATATGCGACGCACCGTGGTACATTAGAAATAGGGACATTGTAAGTGATCTAAGAATTCCAAAAGTCGGCGATGTCATGCAACTACACGCATCAAATTACCTGCAACGCCTTGGTGGTCACCCTAACGCATTCGCCAGACGATTACTTAAAAAGCCAGAGAAGATTAACAAGTAAGAGTGCTCTAGTCGGGAGTGCCCGACTACGAGATACCCTGAACCCAGTAATTACAATCATTCCGTACTAATCTCAACACACACATGCTGCAGTTCAAGCAGTGCCAGCGGTTTAAGCAGTTAGCTTGCTTTTTCGCTGAGCCCCACACAATGGAAAGTTAAATCTTAAATAACTTCTGTGTTTATGGTCCGATCTTACTGAAATTTTTGGGACATACAATTGTCAACAATATGTGTGCCCAAAACAAATTGCAGGGTCGTTCCTTCAAAAATGCGTTTTTCAACTTTTGGGGGGATTGGTTGTATCCAAAAAGTGAAATATTTGTTACATGTGTATGCTATTTTAGATTATGCATGCCAAATTTGGGGTCTCTAGCTAGTCTAAAATCGACATTTATCGATTACTTTTGAATGCGACGAGCTATCGATCAAATGAAATAAACTTGATCTGTCCCGGGATTAGGTGAACTTTTATTCCAAATATGAAGTATCTAGCTCTAGTAGTCTCTGCTATCCGCATGTTCAAACAGACGGACGGACAGACAGACAGACGGACATGGCTAAATTGACTCGGCTATTGATACCGATCAAGAATATATATAAACTTTATATGGTCGGAGATGCTTCCTTATGCCTGTTACATACTTTTGCACAAAACCATAATACCTTTTTTCCCATTTTTAATGGGTTCAGGGTATAAAAATGAAAATAATTATTGGTCGCCGCTAGGAATCGAACCAGCACTTTTCGTTTGCCAGGGCGCCACTTAATCCCTTCCGCCACAAGCAGTTTTGATGATCGATGACAAAATCCCTTGAAGAGCAGACTGTCAAAAGCTTTCTTGCGCTTGGGTTTGTTTGCTCATATGCACCTGTTTTTCAAAATATTTAATGACGCATATCTTCGCTGTTTATGACTCAATCGATTTGCGATTTAACTCATTGATAAGTTATTAGGATGTTTAAGTGTACAAGGAAATTTAAATCTATTGCTTTGAAAACATCGGATTTATGGCCGTTGTATGGCAGCTATAAGATATAGTGGTCCGATCCGGCCGGCTCCGACCAATGTGCTGTCCCCTTGAATAATAAGTGTCTGTGCAAAGTTGCATCGCGATAGCTCAAAGACTGAGGGACTAGTTTGCATACATACAGACAGACGGACATGGCTAGATCAATTTGTTTTGTTTTTCTTAGCATACTGCCAGTTACTTTTGGGGGTCTCAGACGCTTCCTTCTATGCGTTACAAGCTTCAGCACAACTTAATATACTATTTTCTTCGAAAAGAGTATAATGATTGACAACACCAAATATGTTGCGAGGTGCCGAATGTGGCATACCCTTTTAATACGTGCAGTCTATAGAGGGTATTTCTTATTTTCTTATAGGCCAACCAAATTTCCACTTGAAATTCACTGCTCAGCTGCCTTTTATTTATTTTGCAACAAGAGCAGTCAGACACAGAAAGTAATCCTATTTATTAACTTGTGACAGTCGCCACGGAAAATTAAATTAAAAATACAAAGCAGTATTACAAAATATAAATAACGTTTTAAATATTTATATTCAAAATATAAACAATATAATAAAATATGTATAATAATAAATGCAAATTGGTCCGACAATTCTTGAAACGATTTGACAAAAATCCAAAAAACCCAAAGAAAACAAGTGGGAAGGATTGTCTTCGGCGTGCCGAAGATTTTATACTCTTTTCGAATTTTAGGGAATTTTCACTCTGCCAACTGCACCACTGAAATTTCAAAAATCGATTTATCGCGTGGCATTTATTTTTTTGCTTTAAGGATTGGTATCATATGAATTTAAAATTTTCTTTTAAATTATTGAATTCAAGCTATTTCATGTATATTTAACACAAAAAATTAGAAAATAAATAAAAAGCAATAAGTCGCGGCTAGGATTTGAACCGTGCTCTCCCGTTTGTCAGCCCAGCACTCTAATACTTACGCCACCAAGCAGTTTTGAAATGCGCTGCCAAATTCGATTATACTGATATTTTCTTTTGCGTCTTATAGTTTTTGTAATGACCAGTCGCCGCTGAGTGTTGTACCCGCGAGCTTTCGTTTGTCAGCACAAGCACAAGCAGTTTTGATGATCGATGACAAAATCCCTTGAAGAGCCGACTGTTAGAAACTTTCTTGTTTAGTTTTCCTGCAATCTGCAACTCGCGTTTGTCAGCACAGCACTCTACTACTTACACCAAGCAGTTTTCAAAATCGTTGACAAACTCGATTATACTAAGCATTTGTTCTTTCGCGTGCCATTGTTTTTGTTCTAAGACATTGGAAGCAAATTAATTTGATTACAGTTGATTTATATTTGATAGGAAGAATAAGAAAATAGTTAAAATAAATGACCAGTCGCCACCCCTTACGCCACAAGCAGTTTTGATGATCGATCGGCTGATCATTCATTATGAGAAATATATTTTCATTATATTAGTGAATCGTGTCGGGGTCTACAAACTTATCGTATGCTTCCATTAGTTATCTGCAATCAAAATCTTAGCCTAGCAGTCACCAGGTGTTATTCCTAGAATTAATCTACAATATTAAATATACATTTCCCCCTAGAGGTGATGTGGACAGCTCTGAAAATTCTCTAGCTGTTTATCTACAAGAAGGCGCTATATTGTTCAACTTCGGCCCAGTGCCAGGCAGCCCCGCTCAGCTGTAGGGTATTCAAAGAAATGCCGCTCAAGTGCTGAGCCAGCAAAAAGCAGGCGATAAAAAATGTAAGCTTTAAATGGCATCAGCTGAAAGTGTAAGCGAACAGCAGATACAGTGGTAGCCGGAGTGGGCGTGGCACGGCATGGATACGTATTTAACGGACGACTCGGCCAGCCAAAAAGCACAGCAACACCAACAACAACAGCAGCAACAGTAACAAAATAATTAAAATAACCCAAATTAGCAAGCATAGGGTTACTCTTCAAAAGGCGAAGCAAAGTAAGGAGCTGGTGCAGTGCTTCCGCTTTCAGGATTTCGGGCACACACGAAACTATTGTCCAAAAAAGCCAGTCTGTGGCAAATGCTCAGGTGACCACTATACTGGATCAAAATCGTGTGAACTTAGCCACAGTGAAAAATCTATATGTGCCAACTGAGGCGATGACTTTAAGAGTTGTTCAGTCAGAATTGAGCTGAGCAAGAAACTTAAGCCAGCAGCAAGACTGCCGGAAAATGGTCTGCCAACCAATAAAAAAAATATATATCATCCCATCAAATCACAAATCATCTCAAATGCTACCGTTAGGCGTGGCTTCTCCTATGCAGACATGGTAAGACCACGTGGAGAGAAACATACTAACGTGAATACAATACAGGATAGCTCCCGGTTGTTCGATGGTGCTGAAGATCAACCTTTCAGTAGCAAATTTAATATATTGGAAAAAGCTATAAGCTACTTAAATAGCAGAATGGACAAAATGTTTAAGCTCATACAGGACACAATGGAGGCAAGCAAAGCTTTTCGTAACCTGGTGCAAAAAATTTTTTTTTTAAAATGATTAACATACAAAAACATTGAAGAACTTGGAGTTTTCCTTGATGCTAACTCAATTGACAGCATATTTACCAGGATACGATCAATATTACGCTACTCATCCCAATGGAAATTCGAAAAGTGGTTCTGCAAATTTCATACGATCGTCAGCAGCAATTGCGAAATCCTTGCCACTGGCGAGCGAGAAAAACGTTGTCTCATACAACACTCGACTAACACCCTCTGCTCTGGACTTTTTTACTGTTAATGGGCTTGCTATAAATAACCTTTCGGTTGAAACCAAGTATGAGCTCTCCTCAGATCACCTGCCAATTGTAGCAACACTGCATCATGCACCGCAACTTAAAACCAAGAAGCAAAATATTCTGCCACGTGGCTGTTGTGTTGAAGTTTGTAAAGCTGAGCTGGATAGGAGAATCGTACTCAACACGGAAATAAACAGCCCAGAAGACATAGAAGATGCAATCACAATATTTATGAAAAACATAGTACTGGCTGCATCTTATGCTACTCCGTTAAATCAAAACTCACCAAGCCAACGACGACAAACAGTACTTCCCCCAAACGCCGATGCACTCCTATGCCTGAAAAGAAGAGTTAGAAGAGAATATGTAAGAACGGGTGACATTCGAATCCATCAAATTTACAAAAGATTATCAAACCGATTACAAAAGGTTCTTGCAAAAATCAAGCAAAGCAAAATTGATGATATTTTAGAGAATGCTGGATGCGGATGCATCCTTCAACTACACTCTCTGGAAACTGACAAGCCGTTTTAAAAGAATTGTCATACCGAAAACTCCAATTAAAAATCCAGCAGGTGGTTGTGTTACTCCAATCAGCAGAAGGCTGAAATCTTTGCAGACAGCCTAGAAGAAAGATTTAAGCCATTTAGTCTTACATCTGCGGATACGCAAAGGGCTGTTGAGCTACAATTGGAGATGCCATTCCAAATGTCCTTGCCAGCAAACCCAGTCACTCTGCAAGAAGTGGTGCAGCAAATCAAGAAGCTGAAAGTCAAAAAATCGCCTGGGGAAGACCTTCTGCTGTTTATAGTTCTGCTCCTGAACAGCATGCTTTGGATGGGTCACTTCCCAAACAGCTGGAAGACCGCGCTAATCACCATGGTACCAAAGCCTGAAAAACAACACACTGAAGTCGATGGGTACAGACCAATTAGTCTGCTCTCAGCGCTAGGGAAGATGACGGAAAGGGTAATCCTAAACCGCATCCTGCAGCTCGAGCAAGTGATCCAAAGAATTCCAAAGTGGCAGTTTGGATTTAGACAAGGTCATGGCACACCGGAACAACTTCATCGCGTGGAGAACTTCGCCCTAAATGCAATGGAGAACAAAATGTACTCAGTAGCTGTGTTCATGGACATTCAACAGGCATTTGACAGGGTGTGGCATGATGGCCTCGTCTTTAAACTGAAGAGCATATTAACGCCACAACTGTTCCAAATTGTAAGCAGCTACCTTAAGGACAGAAGCTTCAGAGTTGTTGTCGATGGAGCAAAATCCTCGAAGCGCCCAATTTGCGCAGGTGTCCCACAAGGCAGCGTTCTTGGACCTACGCTATACAATTTATACACAGCCGATATGCCAACCTCAAGCGTAATAACTGCGTTCTACCAAAACGACGTGCTGATAGCAACACACGCGGATGACACTGCAGTGCTAACCAGAAGTTTAAGCATCAACCTAGCCACGGAAGCCTTGCAACAATTCGTGTGCAGCTTTGAGGACTGGGCTCAGAAATGGAATATAGGCATCAACAAAAGCAAATGCGCGAATGTTACTTTTGCTACAAGGACACTGTCTAGCAGCTGCATTACCATCCTGGGTTCCACACTTGCGCACAAGAGCTCGCACAAGTATCTAGGTGTCGTACTGGACATACAACTGAATTTTAAAATCCATACAACCATGGTTCAGAAGTCGGTGATGGCAAAAGCCGGAAAGATAAGCTGTCACTGCACAGCAAAACCACCATCTACAAGTCCATACTGAGTCCCATATGGAAATACTCACTACAAATCTACGGCATTGCGGCGAAAACTAATTTAAATAAAATTAAAGTTGCACAGTCTTAAATCTTAAGGCGAATATGCGACGCACCGTGGTACATTAGAAATAGGGACATTGAAAGGGATCTAAGGGTTCCAAAAGTCGGCGATGTCATGCAACTACACGCATCAAATTACCTGCAACGCCTTGGTGATCACCCTAACGCACTCGCCAGACGATTACTCAAAAAGCCAAAAAAGAGAAGA
>JAWNLL010000067.1:95000-105190 GCA_035042425.1 Drosophila flavopinicola | reverse complement strand
GGCCACCAAATACTTCAGGTCCTATCTTTTTGGAAGAAAATTCTAAATCCCTAGTGATCATAAGCCCCTCGTTTGGCTAAACATTGTCAAAGAACCAAACAAGATGGAGAATCAAATTAAATGAATTTGATTACCACATTAAATATGTACCCGGTAAAGAAAATCATGTGGCAGATGCTTTGTCAAGAATTAAACTGGATTAAAAATTTTTAGGAGAAACTCCGAATAGTACAGCAGCAAGAATGCATAGCGCACAGGATGACAATCAAAATTACATTTCAATTACTGAAAGACCAATCAATTACTATAGCAGGCAAATCGAATTTATTAAAAAATAATATCAACGAAGTAAAAGTAATAAGCTATTTTCATAAAACCAAAATACAAATATTGTACGAAGAAATGACAAGCACCCATGCTAAAGAACTCATAAAAGAATATTTATGCACTAAGAAAAGCGTAATCTATTTTCATAACGATGCAGACTTTTTAGTTTTCCAAACTGCCTTCATAGAAATAATCAGTCCCAGTAACCTAACAAAGGTAATGAAATCTACAAAAATCCTAACAGACATCAAACATATTCGGAATGTAAAGAATTCGTCATTAAAACTCATAAAGAATTATTACACCCAGGTATAGAAATACTCACCTCGTTATTTAAAGAAAAGTACTATTACCATTACCAAAACTTAATACAAACATAATTAATAAATGTCAAACTTGCAACATTGCCAAAACAGAACACAGCGACACAAAGGTGGCCTTGGAATTAACTCCAGAAACTTTCAATCCTAGAGAAAAATATGTTACAGACTTTTACATGGTAGATAATAAACAATTTTTGTCATGCATAGACATATATTCAAAATTCGCCTCCCTAATTGAAGTCAAAGGCAGAGATTGGTTAGAAGCCAAAATAGCATTACTTCAAATTTTTAATGAAATGAAAAAACCAAAAGAAATAAAAGCAGATAAAGACTCAGCATTTATATGTTCTGCATTACAAATATGGTTAAAATCTGAAGGAGTTGATATAAATGTCACAACAAGTAAAAATTGCATCTCTGACGTTGAAAGATTTCACAAAACAGTTAACGAAAATCTCAGAATCATAAATAGTGATTCAGATCCTGAAAGAAAATTAACTAGATTCGAAGTAATACTTTATACTAATAACCATAAAAGTAAACACACCACAACATGTAGAACACCAGCAGATATTTTCATATACGAGCCCCAGAACACAACTATTGAATAAAACAAACCAAATAGACAAACTAAATGAAAAAGTACAGAATTCGTACGTTCAAAATCAACAAACCCTTTTAAAAAGACAGGTAATTTAAAACACTTAGATGAAAAACATTTTTAAGAGACAAAATAAGAGGTAGAAAAATAATACATTACAAATCAAAGTTCAAAAAGATCATCACCAACTGACAACCCAAATCAGGAACCTACAACATAAAATAATACTATTACTAATCCCATTCCTCTAACGTGTTCCATTCAACAAGCCAATGGCCAAAGCCTAGAAATAAACCCGATCCAATCGAAAAATGGTTACCTTATATTTAAAACAGGAACTATAGATCTACCAATAAATTACGAATACCATTACTTAACCGTTAACCTTACAAAAGTTGAAAACACATACAACAATTTGATGAAACAAAACAAAGAATTCGAAACATTATCCCTAACTCAATATCTAACAGAAAAATTCGAAAGAGAAATAAACGGCATAAGAATAGTAAAACGTAATAAAAAAAGGTATTTCAAGCAAACGAACTAAACCAAATAATAGACGCAGTAAATCGAGGAATCGAAGTAACTAACACTCTAATCTTAATCAACGAAGGCGATCGAAAATTAGCAATAATCACATTCAACTTACAAAAATTCACAGAATACATTGAAGACCTAGATCTAGGAATGCAATTAACAAGATTAGGTATTTTTTACCCTGAACCCATTAAAAATGGGTAAAATGGGTATTATGGTTTTGTGCAAAAGTATGTAACAGGCACAAGGAAGCATCTCCGACCTTATAAAGTATATATATTCTTGATCAGTATCAATAGCTGAGTCGATCTAGCCATGTTCGTCAGTCCGTCTGTCCGTCTGTCTGTCTGTCTGTCCGTCTGTCTGTCCGTCTGTCTGTCCGTCTGTCTGTCCGTCTGGCCGTCTGTATGAACACGCAGATTTCAGAGACTAAAAGAGCTAGAGACTTCATATTTGGAATATAAGTTCTCGTAGTCCCGGGACAGTACAAGTTTATTTCATTTTATCGATAACTCGTCCCGTTCAAAAGTTATCGATAAATTTCGATTTCAGACTAGCGTTTTTGGGACATAACTTCAAAGTTATAAAAGCTAGAGACCCCAAATTGGACATGTACATAATCTCGAATATCATACACATATTACGAATATTTCACTTTTTGGATACCACCCCCCAATCCCCCCAAAAGTTGAAAAAATGTTGAAGTTATGACCTTGCAATTTGGTTTGGTCACACATTTTATAGCCAATGTCATGTCATAACAAATTCAGAAAGATCGGAAAGTAAACACGGAAGTTATTTAAGATTTTACTTTCAATTGTGTGCTTGTACTGCAGCATTTGTATGTTTGTATGTGTACACACTGATAGATTAGTTTGAATGTATGGACTGGGCTCAGGGTATCTTCTAGTCGGGCACTCCCGACTAGAGCACTCTTACTTGTCTTTTTTTGCGAACTATATTCGTAAACAATCTTTAAATAAAAACCTTCGTTGTTGGCAAAAACAATATTTAATTGATTAAATATTGCCTATTTGCCTTGAAATGGATACAAATGCATCATCTCAATCGCAGCCTAGGCATCTGCGGGCGGATTTCGAGGCGATGAAGCAATCAGCTGGTCAAACTCCCACAGAGCTGCGAACCCAGCATTCTTCTGTGCTCCGTAGAGCACAGATGCGCCAAGCAGTAATGGATAGCATCAATCTGAGGGCAACAACAACAAGCACCACTACAACTACGTCTTTTACAACGAGTGGTGGGGCTTCAATGTACACAACAACTACTGCAACAACTGGATTCGTCCCAATTACGACGAGTGTTTCAATCACCAAACAAAATGTACAGCTGTAGTTCTTGACTGCTCTTTCCAAATGCCCCTGGTTTCCGTACGCAGAAAGCAGTAGGCAAAGTAGCCAAGTCCATACAAAAATCTAAGCTACCATCTATCAATATGGGTGATAGCCGTAAAAACGTACATATGCTGCCTCAACTTCTGCAGCAGCGCGTAGTAGAAGTAATAATCGGTTTGCAGCGCTTGCTGAAGAAGCAGATGCTATTATGCAAATAGATGATGATTCTGACGACGCAGAAACACCTGAAAATGTGGATAATAAGAAAACCACCGGCCAACCAGAAAACCACCGGCCATTTGTGTGCCGCATGTCAACAGGCTGGACAAATTGGAACAAGTGCTGGATGCGGTGGATCCTCCACTTGATTACTATATCCGGACATCTAAAGTTGGTGTGTCCCGTATATATGCTAGTAACGCAGACATGTTTAGAGCAATTGTACAGGTGCTAACTCAACATAACTGCGAATATTGGCATCACCAACTGAATGAAAATAACGCGTATAGATTGGTGCTTAAGGATATTCACCCCAACGTTCCAAAAGAAATAATTGCTAAGGCCTTCGCAGATAAAGGGTTCGAAGTATTGAACATATGTTGCCCTTAGAAAACATGACTGGCGAAACGTTGCCACCAATGAGGACGACGACGCGCAACAAGTCAATGCAAGAGCTAGACAATACATGTTCTTCGTAAGCCTCAAACACATTCCTAACCACAAACTAACCCAACTTGACAAACATAGCGTTACTGTTCAAAAGGCGAAGCAAAGCAAGCAGCTGGTGCAGTGCTTCCGGTGTCAGGATTTCGGCCACACACGGAACTATTGTCTAAAAAAGCCAGTCTGTGGCAAATGCTCTGGTGACCACGCCACTAGTTCCTGTCAGCTCACATTGCCTGACACTAATGTGCGCAAACTGTGGAGACGATCACATCTCAAGGTTCAAGGGTTGCAAAGTCAGAGCTGAGCTCGAAAAAAAGCTCAAGCCGGCATCACGGCTTCCCAAGGATGGCCACCCGCGCTCTGGCAATAACACCAACAGTTCCAATGTGAATAGAATGGGTGAATTCATCCCACATGCCGTTGTCAAGAACGGGTTTTCTTATGCTGACATGGCAAGGCATAATACTAATATTAGCCAACCAAACAAAAACACGGAGGCCCAAACAACTTCACAGAAAATGAGTTCAGCAATAAGTTCAGTAGCCTGGAAAAAGCGATAAGTGATATAAATTTCAGAATTGATAAAATGTACAAACTCATTCAGGAAGCGATGGACGCAAACAGGGCTTTCCGTGAGCTTATACAGCATTTCATCACAAAATGAATACCTCATCTATAAAAATCGGATTATGGAACGCGCGAGGTCTGGCTAGCAGCACGAATGAGCTGAGGCTATTCCTTGACGCTAATGTAATTGATGTCATGCTAATAACGGAGAGACGTTGCTCTCAAGATAAAAATACTTGCCAGGATATATTATATATCATGCCCATCACCCTAGTGGCATTCGAAAAGGTGGAACGGCCGCTATCATTCGTGCCGATATTGCACAGTCACACCATGCACCCATTTTTCGCGGCGACGTACAAATGGCAAGTGCAAATCTGCAAACTGTCGGTGGAAATGTCACAATCGCCGCAAAATACCTGCCACCGAAAGAGCGGTTTTGTAAACTTAATAAACTCCCTGGGGTTCAGATTCATAGCCGGCGACGACTTCAACGCTAAACATCCATGGTGGGACAACATCGGAACATGCACACGAGGTAAGCGACTGCAAGAAGCAATTGTCAGTAGCACCTGTCAAGTCCTAGACACCGGAGACCCAACGTTCTACTCATACAATACCCAGCTCACGCCGACAGCGTTGGATTTCTAACGGTATTGACTCGAATAGACTTTCAGTCGATTGAGAACGGCTCTTTTTTTGTGAATCTTCTGTGGAAGTCTTCAGAGCGGAACTAGTCAGCAGAATAAACCTGAACTTTAAAATACATGGTCCAGAGGATGTTGATGATGCGATTTCACTGCTCACGAGCAACATCAAATACGCAGCAGCAAAAGCTTCCCCGAGGACTCCATTTATTTCACACCCCTATTGCTGCCGCCCTTCTTTTCATGAAAAGAAGAGTACGAAAAGAGTACGTCAGGACACGAGATATTCGCGTGTGGAGAATTTATAAAATACTGGCAAATCGACTCCAATAGGTTCTCGCAAGATGTGGACAACACCATATATACGATATGCTGGACAAGGCAGGCCCTAACGCAGACTCCAACTACTCGCTTTGGAAACTAACAAGCCGATTCAAAATACAAGCTACTGCAAAAAGCTCATTAGTGGATCCAAGAGGAGGATGGTGTTATACTAGTCAGCAGAAAGCCGAGATCTTCGCTAGCAATCTTGACAACAGATTATGACCACTAAGCTTGACAAAGGATCATATACAAAGGTATGTTCAGAATAGAATTGATGCACCATTTAGTCATTTGATAAGAAAGAAGATAATAACTTATTAATACCGCAGCTTTCCGAGATAGTTAGCCGCTGTCTGGAAGAGAGACCATTTTGCGTTGTTGTCGACGGCAAAAAATCATCAAGAAGTCCAATATGCGCTGGAGTACCACAAGGCAGTGTACTAGGTCCCACTCTCTTCACGATTTACACTGCAGACATGCCAACACCCTAACGTGTAACTGCTGTATAAACAAAAGGCGTGCTATTGGTCACCTAAGCTGGCGACACGGCTATGCTAACTCGGAGCCGACTGATCGGCACTGCGGCAAGTGCGCTGCAGGAGTATATCAACAGTTTCAACAGCAGTAAATGTGCAAGCGTAACGTTTACCAACAGAAAAGGTACATATGTATGTACACATTGAAAATATATATAGTAACATATGTATTGCACACAAAACCCATTATATACTCGCACCCACATATGTATTATGTACTCGCACCCACATATGTATTATGTACTCGCACCCAAATATTGTTATTTGATACCACTGGGGAAAATAACAATTCAAGCGCTCCCACGCTTGAATCGCTATTTCTACCAAAGGGTAAAATTGGTAAACGTGGCATAAATCCAGGCTGATGCAACCGACTCTCATTCTTTCGTCATAATTTTAAAAGAGAGATCCATCAGATCTTTGTTTATATAAGAGCAGAAAGCTCCAACATTTCAAAAGCTCATCAGCCAAAGATTTATTAAGCGCACAACAGCACTTTAGTCTTTAGTCGAGATTTACAACCTTTACTCACATGTTCAATTTATACGAGGTTATAATAAATATAAAATATATTTTTTTATAACAATCTTGTTTTTGAATATTCCATTGGCGCAGCCGGTAGGATATTGTCGAAGTGAAAACGTTTAGAAGCACAAACTGACATATCCGCAAAAGAACGTTCGTGATAGTGACTTAATTGACACCTCCGCTAATGAAACGTGCATAAGTGATAATTAACCGTCAAAAGGATAAATTAAATCCTGGTTTAACCTTATAAAACGACAAATAATGTGACCATTAAAGAAAACACTCTGGGCCACACATTATAAAAAAAAGAATAAAAAAAAAAAAATAAAAAAAAACAACAACTTCAAAATGGCCGCATCCCAAACAAATCAGATAATGCTATTATCTGAGTTGCATTTAAAACAAGCCCTGGGCCAAATCAGGCAAGTTCCCGTTTTCAATGGAGAAACGGAACAACTAACAGCATTCGTAAGAAGGATGGACTACACTATGCAGTTATACCCAACTACTGATATAAGACAACACAGCGTACTCTTTGGATAAATTGAACTTCAAACCACTGGAGCAGCGCAACGCGTCGCACAACTAACAGCAGCTACAACCTGGGAAGAATTAAGGAACGCCCTTATCGAAGAATTCAAGACGCCGACCCCATTTGAAGAACTACTCCGCAGATTGTACCACACTAAATATAACGGAAGTATCCGTAAGATTGTTGAAGACTTAGAATATAAGTCATTTATAATTTCAAATAAACTAATATTAGAAGGAATACCTTCAAACAGAATTTTGTACACAAATGCTATGAACAACACCATCAAAGATGTAATTACAAGAAAATTAGCTGGCAGAATATTCATGACTCTTGCTAGATAAGACATTACAAATGTATCAAAATTAAAACAAATTGCTCAAAGAGAAGGATTGTATGAAGACAATTTTTCCGATCATACTAAGCCAAACAACTCAAACAATACCTCAAAAAATAATGATTCTCGCAAGAATAAGGGGAATGAAAATCAAATTACTACCCAGTGGTAGGTTCTTTATATACTAACAATCATTCCAATTCACAAACCCCAAACCAAAACATCCAACAATATCACCAATAATTCAGACAAAATATCAATCAGGGTATAAACCAAAATCAAATGAATTATCAATCAAATAAAGCTCTTCCTAGTACCAAAAACCAAGCCTGTCAAAAGACAACGCGAAAGTACTAGCGGTCAAACCAAACTGGATACAAGCGAAAATTTTCATCAAGCAGCCTCGGCCTCAGAAACAGAAGAAATCCATTCATTAGATAAATCATGAATGACGAGCATCTTAAATGCATAATAGATACAGGCTCTTCCATAAATTTAATGAAATCAAATTTTCTGGACTTTCCAATTAAAACATGCCAAATGAAAGTTCAAACAATAAATGGAAATATTTGTTTAAAGCAATGTATTTCCTTAGCCCCAAACAAACTTTGTCCGTCACATCAAACATTTTACATACACGAATTCTCAGAAAATTACGATGCGGAAAATTGCCAAGCGGAAATAAATTATAAAAAAGGAATCGTAACATTAAGCGATTACCCGTTTATCATGAGATACAATCATGAAAAGTTTATAAAGGACAAGATCGCATTTGATTATTGCCTTGATCCACCCAACAAAATAGACACAGATATTGATTGCCTTGACCCACCTTTTACTGAAGATTGGCCTTTTAACTTTGCAATCGAAAACGAGCTTCTAGAAAATAATCAATTCAGATAAGAACATCTTAACGATGAAGAAAGGAACAAATTAACTAAAATCCTATTTGATTTTAGTGACATACAGTACAGTGAAAGTGAAAATTTGACTTTCACAAGTACAATTAAACATGTCATACAAACTAAACACGAGGATGCAATTTACAAACGACCTTATAAATATCCACAAGCATATGACAAAGAGGTTGAAACACAAATAAAATAAATGATAAAACTGGGAATAATCCGAAAATCAAAGTCTCCTTACTGCTCACCAATTTGGATCGTACCAAAGAAAAGTGACGCATCAGGAAAAATCAGAAAAATTCAGAATAGTCATTGACTATCGAAACTTAAATGAAATCACAATAGATGATAAAGACCCTATCCCAATAATGGATGATATATTAGACAAACTTGAAAAATGTCAATATTTCACTACCATTGACCTAGCAAAAGGCTTTCATCAGATTCAAATGGATTCTGATTCAATCCCAAAGACCGCTTTTTCGACGAAAACTAGCCATTATGAGTACACTCGAATGCCGTTCGGACTCAAAAACGCTCCTGCAACTTTTGAACGTTGTATGAACAACCTTTTAGAAGATTTAATCTATAAGGATTGTCTGGTCTACATGGATGACATAAAAGTGTATTCCACTTCATTGGAAGAACACATATTGTCACTAAAGAGTTTTCAAGAAACTCAAGGAATGCAATTTAAAACAAGTAAGAGTGCTCTAGTCGGGAGTGCCCGACTACGAGATACCCTGAACCCAGTCCTTACAATCATTCGTACTAAATTAAACACACACATGCTGCAGTACAAGCAGTGCGAGCAGTGCAAGCATGCTAAGCAGTAAGTTTGATACTTGACTGAGCTCCACTCAATGGAAAGTTAAATCCTTCAAAACGTCTGTGTTTATCACCCGATCTTATTGAAATTTTTTGGGCACAGACTGGGCAATAAAATGTGTGACCAAACCAAATTTCAAGGTCATAACTTCAAAAATGCGTTTTTTGAACTTTTGGGGGGATTGGGGGGTGGTATCCAAAAAGTGAAATATTTGTTACATGGGTATGCCATTCGAGACAATACATGCCAAATTTGGATGAGTTATCGATCAAATTTAATAAACTTGATCTGTCCCGGGCCTACGAGAACTTATATTCCAAATATGAAGTCTCTAGCTCTTGTAGTCTCTGATATCCGCGTGTTCATACAGACGGACGGACGGACGGACAGACAGACAGACGGACATGGCTAAATCGACTTGGCTGTTGATACTGATCAAGAATATATATACTTTATATAGTCGGAGATGCTTCCTTATGCCTGTTACATACTTTTGCACAAAACCATAATACCCTTTTTACCCATTTTTAATGGGTTCAGGGTATAATTACAGGTCGATAAATGTGAATTTATGAAAAAGGAAACTGAATTCCTTGGTCACATAGTAACAACTGAGGTTATAAAACCAAATCCGCTGAAAGTTAGCGCAAAAAAAATTTCACAATACCAAAAACAACCAAACCAACTATAGAAAATTCATACCGAGCTTCGCTCACATTGTGAAGCCAATGACACTAAAACTTAAAAAGAATGCAACTATTGACAGAAAAAACAAAGATTATATCACAGCATTTGAGAAGTTAAAACTACTCATTACATCTGGTCCGATATTAATCTATCCCAATTTTGAAAAACCTTTTTCACTAACTACTGATGCTAGTAATATTGCTATAGGTGCTGTATTATCACAAAATCATAAGCCAATATGCTATGCAAGTAGAACATTAAACAATCACGAAATAAATTATTCCGCAATAGAAAAAGAACTCTTAGCTATTGTATCGGCCACCAAATACTTCAGGTCCTATCTTTTTGGAAGAAAATTCTAAATCCCTAGTGATCATAAGCCCCTCGTTTGGCTAAACATTGTCAAAGAACCAAACAAGATGGAGAATCAAATTAAATGAATTTGATTACCACATTAAATATGTACCCGGTAAAGAAAATCATGTGGCA
>JAWNLL010000067.1:0-90000 GCA_035042425.1 Drosophila flavopinicola | reverse complement strand
AGTAACTCTTTTGAGGTTGCTAAGCGACGGTTTTTGTCGCTTGATAGACGTTTATCTCGATATCCCGAGCTTAAACGTATGTTCTGGGAATTCATGGAATTAGGTCATATGTCTGAAATAGACAGCCAGATTCCAAGTACAGCAAACAACTTCATTCCGCTTCAGTGTGTCTTAAGACCACAGAGCACATCGACGAAGTTACGCCTTTTTTTGACGTATCTTGTCGTATCTTGTCTTCTCAAGTTGCGTTGAAGGATTGTCTTATGGTTGCACCGACCATACAAGAGGATTTATATTCGGCTCAAGTTCGATTAAGATTACACAAGTAGTATGCTTTGACGGCTTACATCAAAAAGATGTACAGACAGATCATGGTCTACGAAGCAGATTGAGATTTTCAGCATGTAGTGTGAAGGAAGAACCCATTCGACTTTTTGAGGTTAAGCACCCTAACTTTTGGCTTTGCGCCTGCCCCGTTTTTGGCAACTTTGTGCTTATTAAAGCTCATGGTTGAATCATCCAGTGTCAAGGGCTGCAAAGTCAGAGCTGAGCTGGAAAAAAAGCTCAAGCCAGCATCACGGCTTCCCAAGAATGGCCACCCGCGCTCTGGCAATAAGACCAACAGATCCAATGTGAATAGAATGGGTCAATTCATTCCACATGCCGTTGTCAAGATTGGGCTATCTTATGCTGACATGGCAAGGCACAATACTAATTTTAATGGGAAAGCCAAACAAAAAGACAGAGGCCCAAATAACATTATTCCCTTTTTACCCATTTTTAATGGGTTCAGGGCATAAAAATCGGGTTATGGGACGCGCGAGGTCTGGCTAGCAGCACGAATGAGCTGAGGCTATTCCTTGACGCTAACGCAGTGGATGTCATGTTAATAACGGAGACGCACTGTTGCTCTCAAGATAAAATATACTTGCCAGGATATATTATATATCATGCCCATCACCCTAGTGGCAGCCGAAAAGGTGGTTCGGCCGCTATCATCCGTGCTGGTATTGCACAGTCACAAAACGCACCCATTTTGCGCGGCAACGTACAAATCGCAAGTGCAAATCTACAAACTAATAGTGGAAACGTCACAATCGCCGCATTATACGTGCCTCCGAAAGAGCCATGGATAAAGGACGGCTTTGTAAACATAATAAACTCCCTGGGCTCCAGATTCATAGCCGGTGGCGACGCCAACGATAAACATCAATGGTGGGGCAACACCGGAACGTGCACATGAGGTTAGCGACTGCAAGAAGCAGTAGTCAGTAGCACTTGTCAAGTTGTAGCCACCGAAGAACCAACATTCTACTCATACAACACCCAGCTCACGCCGACAGCGTTGGATTTATTTTTGTATAAGGGTATTGACTCGAATAGACTTTCAGTCGATAGACTTTTCGATCTTACATCTGATCATTTACCAATAATGGCTACATTGCACCACTCACCCCAATTAACCCCCGCAAAGACCGGCTGCTCCCACCTGGATCTTCTGTTGAAGTCTTCAGAGCAGAACTTTACAGCAGAATAAACTTGAACACTGAAATACATGGTCCAGAGGATGGAGGATGCGATTTCACTACTCACGAGCAACATAAAATACGCATCTGCAAAAGCTTCCCCGAGGACCCCATTAACTTCAAGCCAACATCACATGGAGTATTTATAAAAGACTGGCAAATCGCCCCCAAAAGGTTCTCGCGAGATGCAAACAACACCAAATAGTCGATATATTATATTGGACAACGCAGGCCACAACGCAGACTCCAACTACTTGCTTTGGAAATTAACAAGCCGTTTCAAAAGACAAGCTACTGCAAAAAAGCCCATTAAAGGATGCGAGAGGATGATGGTGTATACCAGTCAGCAGAAAGCCGAGATCTTCGCTAGCAATCTAGAGAACAGACTTCAACCGCTAAGCCTGACATCGGATTAAATGCAAAGGTATGTTCAAAATACAATTGATACACCTTATCAAATGGCTCAACCTGCACAACCGGTCACGCTTCAAGAAGTGACTCTGCAAATTAAGAATTTAAAGGCCAAAAAGTTGCCGGGTGACGACCGTTTGGACAACCGCAATCTCAAGCTGTTGCCACTTAAAGCTTTGCTGATCTTTAACAGCAGCTTAAGACTAGGGTACTTTCCAAAAATTTGGAGGTCAGCTCTGATTACGATGATCCCCAAGCCAGAAAAGCAGCTTACTGAAGTTGATGCGTACAGACCTATCAGTCTTCTCCCTGCATTGGCAAAAATGTTTGAATTGAAAGGATTATCCTGGATCGGATCATGCAGATAGAGGGTGTGGCGCAGGCTATCCCAAAATGGCAGTTTGGCTTTCAAAAACGTCATGGAACCCCTGAACAGCTGCACCGTGTGGTCAACTTTGCTCTGGAAGCCATGGACCAAAAAGAGTATGTTGTAGCCGTGTTCATGGACATCCAGCAAGCTTTCGACAGGGTGTGGCGCGCTGTCCTCCTTATTAACACCGCAGCTCTCCGAGATAGTTGGCAGCTTCCTGGAAGAGAGATCTTTTTGCGTTGTTGTCGACGGCAAAAAATCATCTAGAAGACCGATATGCGCTGCAGTTCCACAAGGCAGTATCTTAGGTCCCACTATCTACACGACATACACTGCAGACATGCCAACACCCCAGTGTGTAACTGCTGTAGAAGCGAACGACGTGCTCTTAGCCACATACGCTGACGACACGGCCGTGCTAACTCGGAGCCGACTGATCGGCATTGCGGCAAGTGCGTTGCAGGAGTACATTAACAGCTTCACAGAATGGGCATGGGCTTCCAAGTGGAACATTGGCATCAACATCAGTAAATGTGCAAGCGTAACGTTTACCAACAGAAGAGGTACTTGTCCAGGCATATCAATGCTAGGCTCATCTCTACAACAAAAGCCGGCCTACAAATACCTTGGTGTAGTCTTGGACAAAAGGCTTACATTTAATAGACACACAACCATGGTTCAGCAAACTGTCCGTAGCAAAGCAGAAAAAATGTCGTGGCTCCTATCTGCCAACAACAAGCTGTCGCTATCTATTAAGGTATCTATCTACAAATGCGTCTTAAGCCCAATCTGAAAATATGCGCTGCAGGTATATGGCATCGCTGCAAAATGCCATATAAACAAGATTCGTGTGACCCAGAGCTAATTCCTTAGGAGAATCTGCAAAGCTCCATGGTACATACGAACGAGGGATATCGAAAGAGATTTAAGTGTCCCTAAAGTTGGCGATGTTCTACAGCAAGTAGCTGCAAAATACGCAGAACGCACTAGCAAGGGGGCTAACTCGCCGCAATGTCCGAAAAAGAAGACTCAAGCGATTACATCCCCAGGACTTGACCACCAGAGTCCTTCTTTAAATATTTTCTTTGACAAACACAAACTAATAATATAAATATAAATAAATGTACATATGTAAATACCATAATATCTGCTACGTTATAATATTATTAATATTGTTTTCTGTTTATATGTAACCTGTCAAGGTGCCACTTAGGTAGCAGAATAGAATACTTGTAAAATAAATAAATACAAAATTTTTAAGAAAAGAAAAAAATAAAATTGTGTGCCTAAAAATAATATCGGAATATAAGCACAGAAGTTATTTAAGACAATTTAAGCAATTGCTTTGAAAACATCGGATTTATGGCCAAAACCGACATCGAGATGTATGGCAGCTATAAGATATAGTGGCCATATACCCGAACTTTTTAAATCTATCGTCTTAAATTTCCTTATACACTTGAACAGCCTTATAACTCAACAATGTTTTAAATTTCAAATCGATTGAGTTATAAATAGCAAATATATGCGTCATTAAAGATTTGTGTGATGATGCAGTTGGTAGAGTGAAAATGGTCTAAGGGTTCGAAAAAAGTATAAAATCTTCGGTACGCCGAAGATAATCCTTTCCCACTTGTTTTTTTTTCGCGTGGCATTGTTTTCGTTCTATGACATTGGTATCACATGAATTCATGTTTTGCTTACAGGTACTTTATATCTGAAAACAAGAATGACAGAAAATTGAAATAAATGATGTCGCGAATCCATTACCATGCGCTTATCAGCGCATCACTTTACTACTTACACTACCAAGCCGTTTTGATGATCGATAACAGACTCGCTTAACGAGCAGTCTGTTAAAAACCTACTTGCACTTGGCTTGTTTGCTTGTATACACCAGTTCTTTTAAAATATTTAATGACGCATATCTTCGCTATTTATGACTCAATTCCTTTTATACTCTTTTCGAAGCAAATAGTATATTAAGTTTGAGCTGAAGTTTGTAACGCATAGAAGGAAGAGTCGGAGACCCCCAAAATTTACTGCCAGTATGCTTAGAAAAACAAAACAAATTGATCTAGCCATGTCCGTCCGTCTGTACGAACACGCAGATATCAGAGACTACAAGATTCAGATTTGGAATATAAGCACTCGTAGTCTCGGGACAGATCAAGTTTATTTCATTTTATCGATAACTCGTCCCGTTCAAAAGTTATCAATAAATATCGTTTTCAGACTAGGCCATAACTTAAAAGTTGTAATAGCTAGAGGCCTTAAATTTGGCATGTATATTCTCGAATATCATACACATGTTATAAATATTTCACTTTTTGGATACCACCCCCCAATCCCCCCAAAAGTTTAAAAAAATAATTTTTAAAGGTATGACCTTGCAATTTGTTTTAGTTACACATTTTATAGCCAATGTTATGTCCTACAAATTTCAGAAAGGTCGGACAATAAACAAAGAAGTTATTTAAGATTTTACTTTCCATTGTGTGGTTCTCAGTGATAAAGCAAGTTTACTGCTTAAACCGCTTGCACTGCTTGTACTGCAGCATGAGTCTGTTTGTATGTATGTACACTGATAGATTAGTTAGAAATGAATGTAAGGACTGGGTTCAGGGTATCTCCTAGTCGAGCACTCCCGACTAGAGCACTCTTACTTGTTTACTTAACGGAGCTTTTGTCGGGCTACGGGTGCTTTCGGAGCTATCTCAAGCGCTTTGGCCACAACAACTCCGACGAATGACCGTGGTGCAGCCATTATACCACCCAAGGGGCTCGCAATGCAGCTTTCGTGTGTATCCATTTTGACTCACATCGGCGAACGCTAGAAGGCACTATAAGCGGCATAATCACAGCGGAAAATTTAATCTCACGAATGCTGAAGCCGGAAGAAGAACAAGTGAGAGAGTGCTTTCACCGAGTTGGCCCGACATTGTGATACTCTGAGACCAGTCCTAACATGCATTCATACTTACTTACATACAAACACAGCATGTGAGTGTGTAAGCAGTTAGCTTGCTTCTTCACCCCACACTTTGGATCTAAATATTTGATGTTTAGGGTTCGATCTTATTGAAATTAGTTTTGCATAAAGTTGTCAATAAAATGTGTGACAAAACGCGAAATTGCAAGGAAATATCATAATAATTATAACTTTTAAGCTATGGCCAAAAAACGCTGATCTAAAATCTGCATTTATCACTTTCGGACAGGATGAGTTATCGATCAAATATAACAAATTTTATCTGACCAGGTTCTACGAGCACCTATATTTTGCAAATATGAAGTATCACGCTCTTATACTCTCTGATATCCTCGTGCTCATACAGACAGACGGACATGGCAAGATCGACTCGGCTGTTGATACTGATCAAGAATATATACATATATACTTGATATGAATGGAGATGGTTCTTATGCCTGTTAAATACTTCTGCACAACTTCATTTTACCCTTTTTAACAATTTTTATTGGGTTCAGGTTATACAAATGAGAGCAGTCAGCACCTTTGAAGCGGAGGTCATGACGGAGCTCGGATGCGCGGATAGCCACAGGTGTTCATTCATGAACATGTTTGCATGGTAAGACGTGCAATTATCTTTGAGAAATTTCCAAAATGCACTTATTTCTAAGAATTTACCAAATGCGCTTACTTTTTTTTGAAATTGTCAGTGCTTACGGACCACATGTGTGAATTTCCTAAACACACTTGACAAATGGTTATTTATGAACCTTGTTTAGGTTGCAGCGATAAAAAGCTCAGCAGGGGTCCTAGTTTAAGGAGCTCTGTATAGTATGAAAGGTCTAGGATTTATAAGATTATATTCAGTTTTTTACATGAACTCAAAACGATCAGTGCTTCTCTGTTGATGCACGGTCAAGAGCACTGTGATTATTTATTGCACGCCGTCGCCTCAGCCGAGACATTTTAAGGCAGTACGATTATTTATTTTACACCGTCGTCTCAGCCGAGACATGTCCTTTGAACCGTTCCAGGAGAAGTGAAATGGTCGAAATAGAGTCGATCACGACTACTTCAATAAAAAAGTAAGAGTGTGCTAGTCGGGAATAACCCAGTTCTTACAATAATTTATACTTTCCTACCACATATATACAAACATTCCTATACTGCAAGCAGCTTAAGCCGTTAGATTGCTTCTTCAATCAAGCAGTTTTGGCATGCTTTTTTACTGAGCCCCACACTATGGAAACTTATATCGTAAACAACTGCTGTGTTTATTGTCCGATCTTTTTGAAAATTGTTGGGCACACAATTATCGATAAAATGTGTAATCAAATCAAATTGCAAGGTTATAGCTTCAACAAGTAAGAGTGCTCTAGTCGGGAGTGCCCGACTAGGAGATACCCTGAACCCAGTCTTTACATTCATACTAATCTGTCAGTGTGTATACATACATGTAATGGAAAGTAAAATCTTCAATAGCTTCTGTGTTTATTGTCCGATCTGAAATTTTTAGGACATAACATTGGCTTTAAAATGTGTGACCAAACCAAGGTCATAACTTTAAAAATGCTTTTTTTCAACTTTTGGGGGGATTGGGGAGTGGTATCCAAAAAGTGAAATAATTGTAATATGTGTATGCTAATCGAGATTATCGATAAAATGAAATAAACTTA
Organism: Drosophila flavopinicola; assembly: GCA_035042425.1. NCBI lineage: Eukaryota > Metazoa > Arthropoda > Insecta > Diptera > Drosophilidae > Drosophila > Drosophila flavopinicola. The sequence continues at coordinate 83,046 of JAWNLL010000067.1, read as the reverse complement.
GACGGACGGACAGACAGAAGGACATGGCTAGATCGACTCGGCTGTTGATACTGATCAAGAATATATATTTATACTTGATATGGTCGGACATGCCTGTTACATACTTTTGCACAAAACCATAATACCCTTTTTACCCATTTTCAATGGGTTCAGGGTATAAAAATGCGTTCTTTAAACTTTTGGGGGGATGGGGGGGTGGCATACAAAAAAAAATTAAAGCTGAGTAAAAACGGTATAACGAAGTTGTGCAAAAGTATGTAACAGGCATAAGGAAGCATCTCCGACCATATAAAGTATTTCGATCAGATCAGATCCCTTGCACATGATCTTAAGGGAGATGGTGATGTCAAAGTTTCTCATGAAACAGTGCGGCAGGTTCTTAATCAGAAAGACTACACGTCACGCGTTGGACGAAAGAAGCCACTTCTTTCAACTGTCAATATTGAAAAGCTTTTGTTCGCTGACTTTTGGGATGACGTCATATTCTGTGATGAAACCAAAATGATGCTAATGATGGCCCATCCAGAATCTGGCCGAAGCCTTTAACAGCTTTGGAAAATCGGAATATAATTCCGACAGTAAAGTTTGGAAAAAACTTTCCATCATGGTTTGGGGCTGCATATTGAGCAAAGGGGTTGGGGAATTGGCTTTCATCGAAAACACAATGAATGCTGCACAATATTTGCAAATTTTGAAATCGAATTTATAGAGCAGCGCACGAATGCTTGGCTTTTTCGATGGCAACAGACCAACTTTAAAATTTTATGAACACAATGATCCCAAGCACCGAAGAACCAACATTCTACTCATACAACACACAGCTCACGCCGACAGCGTTGGATTTATTTTTGTATAAGGGTATTGACTCGAATAGACTTTCAGTCGATAGACTTTACGATCTTACATCTGATCATTTACCAATAATGGCTACATTGCACCACTCACCCCAATATAACCCCCGCAGAGACCGGCTGCTCCCACCTGGATCTTCTGTTGAAGTCTTCAGAGCAGAACTTTACAGCAGAGTAAACTTGAACACTGAAATACATGGTCCAGAGGATGGAGGATGCGATTTCACTACTCACGAGCAACATAAAATACGCATCTGCAAAAGCTTCCCCCGAGGACCCCATTAACTTCAAGCCAACATCACATGACACAGTTACCACCCATCGCTGCTGCTCTTCTTTGCATGAAAAGAAGGGTACGAAAAGAGTACGTCAGAACAGGAGTCATTCGCGTGTGGAGTATTTATAAAAGACTGGCAAATCGCCCCCAAAGGTTCTCGCGAGATGCAAACAACACCAAATAGTCGATATATTGGACAACGCAGGCCCTAACGCAGACTCCAACTACTTGCTTTGGAAATTAACAAGCCGTTTCAAAAGACAAGCTACTGCAAAAAGCCCATTAAAGGATGCGAGAGGATGATGGTGTATACCAGTCAGCAGAAAGCCGAGATCTTCGCTAGCAATCTAGAGAACAGACTTCAACCGCTAAGCCTGACATTGAATTATATGCAAATGTATGTTCAAAATACAATTGATACACCTTATCAAATGGCTCAACCTGCACAACCGGTCACGCTTCAAGAAGTGACTCTGCAAATTAAGAATTTAAAGGCCAAAAAGTCGCCGGGTGACGACCGTTTGGACAACCGCACTATCAAGCTGTTGCCACTTAAAGCTTTGCTGATCTTTAACAGCAGCTTAAGACTAGGGTACTTTCCAAAAATTTGGAGGTCAGCTCTGATTACGATGATCCCCAAGCCAGAAAAGCAGCTTACTGAAGTTGATGCGTACAGACCTATCAGTCTTCTCCCTGCATTGGCAAAAATGTTTGAAAGGATTATCCTGGATCGGATCATGCAGATAGAGGGTGTGGCGCAGGCTATCCCAAAATGGCAGTTTGGATTTCAAAAACGTCATGGAACCCCTGAACAGCTGCACCGTGTGGTCAACTTTGCTCTGGAAGCCATGGACCAAAAAGAGTATGTTGTAGCCGTGTTCATGGACATCCAGCAAGCTTTCGACAGGGTGTGGCGCGCTGTCCTCCTTATTAACACCGCAGCTCTCCGAGATAGTTGGCAGCTTCCTGGAAGAGAGATCTTTTTGCGTTGTTGTCGACGGCAAAAAATCATCTAGAAGACCGATATGCGCTGGAGTTCCACAAGGCAGTATCTTAGGTCCCACTATCTACACGACATACACTGCAGACATGCCAACACCCCAGTGTGTAACTGCTGTAGAAGCGAACGACGTGCTCTTAGCCACATACGCTGACGACACGGCCGTGCTAACGCGGAGCCGACTGATCGGCATTGCAGCAAGTGCGTTGCAGGAGTATATTAACAGCTCACAGAATGGGCTTCCAAGTGGAACATTGGCATCAACATCAGTAAATGTGCAAGCGTAACGTTTACCAACAGAAGAGGTACTTGTCCAGGCATATCAATGCTAGGCTCATCTCTACAACAAAAGCCGGCCTACAAATACCTTGGTGTAGTCTTGGACAAAAGGCTTACATTTAATAGACACACAACCATGGTTCAGCAAACTGTCCGTAGCAAAGCAGAAAAAATGTCGTGGCTCCTATCTGCCAACAACAAGCTGTCTCTATCAAATAAGGTAGCTATCTACAAATGCGTCCTAAGCCCAATCTGGAAATATGCGCTGCAGGTATATGGAATCGCTGCAAAATGACATATAAACAAGATTCGTGTGACCCAGAGCTAATTCCTTTGGAGAATCTGCAAAGCTCCATGGTTCATACGAACGAGGGATATCGAAAGAGATTTAAGTGTCCCTAAAGTTGGCGATGTTCTACAGCAAGTAGCTGCAAAATACGCAGAACGCACTAGCAAGGGGGCTAACTCGCCGCAATGTCCGAAAAAGAAGACTCAAGCGATTACATCCCCAGGACTTGACCACCAGAGTCCTTCTTTAAATATTTTCTTTGACAAACACAAACTAATAATATAAATATAAATAAATGTACATATGTAAATACCATAATATCTGCAACGTTATAATATTATTAATATTGTTTTCTGTTTATATGTAACCTGTCAAGGTGCCACTTAGGTAGCAGAATAGAATACTTGTAAAATAAATAAATACAAAATTTTTAAGAAAAAAAAAATAAAATTGTGTGCCCAAAAATAATGTCGGACAATAAACCCAGAAGTTATTTAATTCAATTTAAGCAATTGCTTTGAAAACATCGGATTTATGGCCAAAACCGACTTCGAGTTGTATGGCAGCTGTAAGATATAGTGGTCCGATCCGGCCGGCTCCGACCAATGTGCTGTCCCCTTGAATAATTAGTGTATGTGCAAAGTTGCATCGCGATAGCTCAAAAACTGAGGGACTAGTTTGCATACATACAGACAGACGGACATGGCTAGATCAATTTGTTTTGTCTTTCTAAGCATACTGGCAGTAACTTAAAAAAATAATTGCCACGCGATAAATCGATTTCTTACTACTTTTGAAATTTCTGTGGTGCAGCACAATTCGATAACACGTGTACATATTCCGCAATTTTGAAGCAAGTCACAAAATTTGGAATTTAGACTGGGGCTGACCAGCCCAAAAGATTGGGTCCTGGATTTTCCGGCCACGCCTACTAGAACGCACCCCAGCCACCCCACCCCCACTAGACTTCTGGCCATGCCCCCTGATCGGCATGATCGGACCACTGTATCTTATAGCTGCCATACGACTGGAAGTCGGTTTTGGCCATATACCCGAACTTTTTAAATCTATCGTCTTTAATTTCCTTATACACTTGAACAGCCTTATATCAATGTTTTAAATTTCAAATCGATTGAGTTATAACTAGCAAATATATGCGTCATTAAAGATTTGTGTGATGCAGTTGGCAGAGTGAAAATGGTTTAAGAGTTCGAAAAGAGTATAAAATCTTCGGCATGCCGAAGATAATCCTTTCTCACTTGTTTTTTTTTTCGCGTGGCATTGTTTTCGTTCTATGACATTGGTATCACATGAATTCATGTTTTGCTTACAGGTACTTTATATCTGAAAACAAGAATGACAGAAAATTGAAATAAATGATGTCGCGAATCCATTACCATGCGCTTATCAGCGCATCACTTTACTACTTACACTACCAAGCCGTTTTGATGATCGATAACAGACTCGCTTAACGAGCAGTCTGTTAAAAACCTACTTGCACTTGGCTTGTTTGCTTGTATACACCAGTTCTTTTAAAATATTTAATGACGCATATCTTCGCTATTTATGACTCAATTCCTTTTATACTCTTTTCGAAGCAAATAGTATATTAAGTTTGAGCTGAAGTTTGTAACGCATAGAAGGAAGAGTCGGAGACCCCCAAAATTTACTGCCAGTATGCTTAGAAAAACAAAACAAATTGATCTAGCCATGTCCGTCCGTCTGTACGAACACGCAGATATCAGAGACTACAAGATTCAGATTTGGAATATAAGCACTCGTAGTCTCGGGACAGATCAAGTTTATTTCATTTTATCGATAACTCGTCCCGTTCAAAAGTTATCAATAAATATCGTTTTCAGACTAGGCCATAACTTAAAAGTTGTAATAGCTAGAGGCCTTAAATTTGGCATGTATATTCTCGAATATCATACACATGTTATAAATATTTCACTTTTTGGATACCACCCCCCAATCCCCCCAAAAGTTTAAAAAAATAATTTTTAAAGGTATGACCTTGCAATTTGTTTTAGTTACACATTTTATAGCCAATGTTATGTCCTACAAATTTCAGAAAGGTCGGACAATAAACAAAGAAGTTATTTAAGATTTTACTTTCCATTGTGTGGTTCTCAGTGATAAAGCAAGTTTACTGCTTAAACCGCTTGCACTGCTTGTACTGCAGCATGAGTCTGTTTGTATGTATGTACACTGATAGATTAGTTAGAATGAATGTAAGGACTGGGTTCAGGGTATCTCCTAGTCGAGCACTCCCGACTAGAGCACTCTTACTTGTTTACTTAACGGAGCTTTTGTCGGGCTACGGGTGCTTTCGGAGCTATCTCAAGCGCTTTGGCCACAACAACTCCGACGAATGACCGTGGTGCAGCCATTATACCACCCAAGAGGCTCGCAATGCAGCTTTCGTGTGTATCCATTTTGACTCACATCGGCGAACGCTAGAAGGCACTATAAGCGGCATAATCACAGCGGAAAATTTAATCTCACGAATGCTGAAGCCGGAAGAAGAACAAGTGAGAGAGTGCTTTCACCGAGTTGGCCCGACATTGTGATACTCTGAGACCAGTCCTAACATGCATTCATACTTACTTACATACAAACACAGCATGTGAGTGTGTAAGCAGTTAGCTTGCTTCTTCACCCCACACTTTGGATCTAAATATTTGATGTTTAGTGTTCGATCTTATTGAAATTAGTTTTGCATAAAGTTGTCAATAAAATGTGTGACAAAACGAAATTGCAAGGAAATATCATAATAATTATAACTTTTAAGCTATGGCCAAAAAACGCTGATCTAAAATCTGCATTTATCACTTTCGGACAGGATGAGTTATCGATCAAATATAACAAATTTTATCTGACCAGGTTCTACGAGCACCTATATTTTGCAAATATGAAGTATCACGCTCTTATACTCTCTGATATCCTCGTGCTCATACAGACAGACGGACATGGCAAGATCGACTCGGCTGTTGATACAGATCAAGAATATATACATATATACTTGATATGAATGGAGATGGTTCTTATGCCTGTTAAATACTTCTGCACAACTTCATTTTACCCTTTTTAACAATTTTTATTGGGTTCAGGTTATACAAATGAGAGCAGTCAGCACCTTTGAAGCGGAGGTCATGACGGAGCTCGGATGCGCGGATAGCCACAGGTGTTCATTCATGAACATGTTTGCATGGTAAGACGTGCAATTATCTTTGAGAAATTTCCAAAATGCACTTATTTCTAAGAATTTACCAAATGCTTACTTTTTTTTGAAATTGTCAGTGCTTACGGACCACATGTGTGAATTTCCTAAACACACTTGACAAATGGTTATTTATGAACCTTGTTTAGGTTGCAGCGATAAAAAGCTCAGCAGGGGTCCTAGTTTAAGGAGCTCTGTATAGTATGAAAGGTCTAGGATTTATAAGATTATATTCAGTTTTTTACATGAACTCAAAACGATCAGTGCTTCTCTGTTGATGCACGGTCAAGAGCACTGTGATTATTTATTGCACGCCGTCGCCTCAGCCGAGACATTTTAAGGCAGTACGATTATTTATTTTACACCGTCGTCTCAGCCGAGACATGTCCTTTGAACCGTTCCAGGAGAAGTGAAATGGTCAAAATAGAGTCGATCACGAATACTTCAATAAAAAAGTAAGAGTGTGCTAGTCGGGAATACCCGACTAGGAGATACCTTGAACCCAGTTCTTACAATAATTTATACTTTCCTACCACATATATACAAACATTCCTATACTGCAAGCAGCTTAAGCCGTTAGATTGCTTCTTCAATCAAGCAGTTGGCATGCTTTTTTACTGAGCCCCACACTATGGAAACTTATATCGTAAACAACTGCTGTGTTTATTGTCCGATCTTTTTGAAAATTGTTGGGCACACAATTATCGATAAAATGTGTAATCAAATCAAATTGCAAGGTTATAGCTTCAACAAGTAAGAGTGCTCTAGTCGGGAGTGCCCGACTAGGAGATACCCTGAACCCAGTCTTTACATTCATACTAATCTGTCAGTGTGTATACATACATGTAATGGAAAGTAAAATCTTCAATAGCTTCTGTGTTTATTGTCCGATCTGAAATTTTTAGGACATAACATTGGCTTTAAAATGTGTGACCAAACCAAGGTCATAACTTTAAAAATGCTTTTTTTCAACTTTTGGGGGGATCTTGGAGTGGTATCCAAAAAGTGAAATAATTGTAATATGTGTATGCTATTCGAGATTATCGATAAAATGAAATAAACTTGTACTGTCCCGGGACTACGAGAACTTATATTCCAAATATGAAGTCTCTAGCTTTTATAGTCCCTGATATCTGCGTGTTTATACAGACGGACGGACAGACAGAAGGACATGGCTAGATCAACTCGGTTGTTGATACTGATCAAGAATATATACATATACTTGATATGGTCGGACATGCCTGTTACATACTTTTGCACAAAACCATAATACCCTTTTTACCCATTTTCAATGGGTTCAGGGTATAAAAATGCGTTCTTTAAACTTTTGGGGGATTGGGGGGTGGCATACAAAAAGGGAAATAATTATACCCTGAACCCATTTAAAATGAGTAAAAACGGTATAATGAAGTTGTGCAAAAGTATGTAACAGGCATAAGTAAGAATAAAGTATTTCGATCAGATCAGATCCTCAGATTTCGATCAGATCCCTTGCACATGATCTTAAGGGAGATGGTGATGTCAAAGTTTCTCATGAAACAGTGCGGCAGGTTCTTAATCAGAATGCCTACACGTCACGCGTTGCACGAAAGAAGCCACTACTTTCAACTGTCAATATTGAAAGCGGCTTTTGTTCGCTCAAAAGCATGTGGAGAGACCAGCTGACTTTTGGGATGACGTCATATTCTGTGATGAAACCAAAATGATGCTAATGATGGCCCATCCAGAGTCTGGCCGAAGCCTTTAACAGCTTTGGAAAATCGGAATATAATTCGGACATTAAGGTTTGGAAAACTTTCCATCATGGTGTGCGGCTGCTTATCGAGCAAAGTGGTTGGTGAATTTGCTTTCATCGAAAACGCAATGAATGCTGCACAATATTTGCAAATTTTTAAATCGAATTCATTGAGCAGCGCACGAATGCTTGGCTTTTTCGATGGCAACAGACCAACTTTAAAATTTTATCAACACAATGATCCCAAGCATAAAGCCAATATGGTAAGGGTATGGCCACTTTACAACTGTGGAAAAGAATTGGATACACCACCCAAAGTCCATACATGAATCCCATTGAATCCCTTTTTAAAGAAAACAGATGGGGAAGGATTATCTTCGGCGTGCCGAAGATTTTATACTCTTTCCGAACCTTTAGGCAACTTTCACTCTGCCAACTGCACCACTGAAATTTCATATGCTTTAAAAAAATCGTTTTATCGCGTGGCATTTATTTTTTTTGTTCAAATGAATTTATATTGTTCTTTTAAAATAATTAATTCAAGCTATTTTAGATTTGAAAAAAATATTTGTAAGGAAGAATAAAAAAAAAATGAAAATAAATGATCAGTCGCCGCTGAGAACGAACCTGAGACCTTTCGTTTGTCAGCGTCACTGTACCCCCCCACAAGTCGTTTTGTAGCCCAGAAGCCGTTTAGTACCCCACAAGCCGTTTTGATGATCGCTGACAAAATCGCTTGAAGAGCAGACTGTCAAAAGCTTACTTGTTATACCCTGAACCTTTTAAAAATGGGTAAAATGGGCATTATGGACTTGTGCAAAAGTATATATATTCTTGATCAGTATCAACAGCCAAGTCGATTTAGCCATGTCCGCCTGTCTGTTTGTCTGTCTGTCCGTCCGTCTGTCTGTATGAACACGCGGATATCAGAGACTATCAGAGATAGAGACTTCATATTTCGAATATAAGTTCTCGTAGTCCCGGGACAGATCAAGTTTATTTCATTTTATCGATAACTCGACCCATTCAAAAGTTACCGATCAATTTCGATTTCAGACCAGCGTTTTTGGGCTATAGCTTACAAGTAATTTGAGCTAGAGGCCCCAAATTTGGCATGTATTATCTCGAATATCATACACATGTAACATATGCTTCACTTTTTGGATACCACCCCCCAATTCCCCCCAAATTTGAAAAAACGAATTTTTGAAAATACGACCTTGCAATTTGGTTTGGTCACACATTTTATTGCCAATTCGAGAGTGCTTTAGTCGGGAGTGCCCATCTAGGAGATACCCTGAACCACGTCCTTACATTCATTCATACTAACCAGTCAGTGTACGTACATACAAACATACATGCTGAGAGCAGTGCAAGCGGTGTAAGCAATGAGCTTGCTTCTGCATTGAGCCCGACACTATGTAAAGTTAAATCGTAGACAACTTCTGTGTTTATTGTCCGATCTGATTGAAAATTGTTGGGCATAAAATTGGCAATAAAATGCGTGGCTAAACATAATTACAAAAACGCTGGTCTGAAATCTAAATTTATCGATTACTTTTGAGCGGGACGAGCTATCGATAAAATGAAATAAACTTGATCTGACCATGTGCGTCAAGTTACCCACGGCCACTTAGCGTCGAATATCGATACTTTTTATCGGTTTTGCAATAAGGATTTTGTTTTTGAAATATTTTGCGTTTTAATGGACGAAATTGAAGAAACTTAAGTGCAAAAGTGTTAAGAATTAGATTATCTTTCATTTTATTGCTTCACCTTTGAAATTTGAGCTTTTCCTGCATTAAAATTATGGGTTTGAAAAATCGGGTTCTTACAATTCTTACAATATCTCAATTTACAGAGCGCGTGCCACTAAATCTTGTATACACGATTAAAGCATATTTTTTCATCTACAAATTGATGTAAACTTGGTCCACATCCTACCATTAGTTTCTGAGATATTTAAAAAAATATGCACCAGCCACGTAAAAGCCCCATACAAAATCGATGGCAAAAATCTGTCTTGAGTTTGCGCGCAAATATCTCATCTTACAGAGCGCGTGCCACAATGCACGCTATATCAAATTGAAGATAATTGTTTTCTGCACATTTTAAGATATGTTTGTTTAAATTCAGACCGTTAGATAAAGAGAAAATTAATTATTTGTAAGCCAACCTAAAATAGTTCACTTACATGAGCATATCGAACTGCTAGCTCACAAGTGAACTGAACCACTGCTTGTATTCAGGGCTGAACAGTTTTGCGACGCTGTTAACCGGTTAACATGAATCTTAAACTATACATATATAAGAAATAAGCACAGATTTGGATGTTAGTCTTATATAATCAGTATTTTATATACAATTCAGTAAAATTAGATTTTTAAACTTTACATATGCTTCACATGGCAACAGGCCATTTTGAGTAACATTCTGCTGGTGTCAACAACAATTTATATTTCCTTATCCATGTCGCGTGCCGCAATGCACGGTAATTTATTGAATCAAGACAGCATAAATAGTCATTTTGCCATTACAATTTCGACAAAAACACCAGCCATTCTTCAGATAATCGCATTTTAATATTTGCATTCATTAAGGTTGGCAACGCCTGATCGCAGGTACCCATTTTGAGTAACATTCTGCTGGTGTCAACAACAATTTATATTTCCTTATCCATGTCGCGTGCCGCAATGCACGGTAATTTATTGAATCAAGATAGCATAAATAGTCATTTTGCCATTACAATTTCGACAAAAACACCAGCCATTCTTCAGATATTCGCATTTTAATATTTGCATTCATTAAGGTTGGCAACGCCTGATCGCAGGTACCCATTTTGAGTAACATTCTGTTATTGCCAACAATAATGCAAATTACATTTCAATTTTGTGGCCGAAATTCCGCAAAAGAGATGAGCAAATTTTTAAGAGCGGAGGGACATGGCTTTAAATTATTATAAATGTGTTATGGGTGTAAGCAAATTAGAATCGAACTAAGAGGGTAAACAAAAAATATGCGGTACATTACAGTTAGCTCTAACTTTTTGGCTTTTTAATAATTGGTTATAGTTTTAAAAATGTTAATATGCTTGGACATTTTGCTAAGCTTTATCCCCCATACATTTTTTTACTCCACACTTAAAAATTGCATAGTCTTTGAGATCCGCGGGCTTATACCGATAGAGACGAATTTGGCTGGACCCACGCGACAGCTGATACTGATCAAGAATATATACTTTAAATGTTACATACTATTGCAAAACTTTATTATACCGTTTGTACCCATTTGCCTATTTTAAAAGTTAAGCTAACCTACTACATTTTATATACCGAAACATACTATAAACCTATATACCCAATTGCAAAAAAAATTGCAAAAAAATTTGCTCATCTCTTTTGCGGAATTTCGGCCACAAAATTGAAATGTAATTTGCATTATTGTTGGCAATAACAGAATGTTACTCAAAATGGGTACCTGCGATCAGGCGTTGCCAACCTTAATGAATGCAAATGTTAAAATGCGAATATCTGAAGAATGGCTGGTGTTTTTGTCGAAATTGTAATGGCAAAATGACTATTTATGCTATCTTGATTCAATAAATTACCGTGCATTGCGGCACGCGACATGGATAAGGAAATAAAAATTGTTGTTGACACCAGCAGAATGTTACTCAAAATGGGTACCTGCGATCAGGCGTTGCCAACCTTAATGAATGCAAATATTAATATGCGAATATCTGAAGAATGGCTGGTGTTTTTGTCGAAATTGTAATGGCAAAATGACTATTTATGCTATCTTGATTCAATAAATTACCGTGCATTGCGGCACGCGACATGGATAAGGAAATATAAATTGTTGTTGACACCAGCAGAATGTTACTCAAAATGGGTACCTGCGATCAGGCGTTGCCAACCTTAATGAATGCAAATATTAAAATGCGATTATCTGAAGAATGGCTGGTGTTTTTGTCGAAATTGTAATGGCAAAATGACTATTTATGCTGTCTTGATTCAATAAATTACCGTGCATTGCGGCACGCGACATGGATAAGGAAATATAAATTGTTGTTGACACCAGCAGAATGTTACTCAAAATGGCCTGTTGCCATGTGAAGCATATGTAAAGTTTAAAAATCTAATTTTACTGAATTGTATATAAAATACTGATTATATAAGACTAACATCCAAATCTGTGCTTATTTCTTATATATGTATAGTTTAAAATTCATGTTAACCGGTTAACAGCGTCGCAAAACTGTTCAGCCCTGAATACAAGCAGTGGTTCAGTTCACTTGTGAGCTAGCAGTTCGATATGCTCATGTAAGTGAACTATTTTAGGTTGGCTTACAAATAATTAAGTTTCTCTTTATCTAACGGTCTGAATTTAAACATATCTTAAAATGTGCAGAAAACAATTATCTTCAATTTGATATAGCGTGCATTGTGGCACGCGCTCTGTAAGATGAGATATTTGCGCGCAAACTCAAGACAGATTTTTGCCATCGATTTTGTATGGGGCTTTTACGTGGCTGGTGCATATTTTTTTAAATATCTCAGAAACTAATGGTGGGATGTGGACCGAATTTACATCAATTTGTAGATGAAAAAATATGCTTTAGTCGTGTATACAAGATTTAGTGGCACGCGCTCTGTAAATTGAGATATTGTAAGAACCCGATTTTTCGAACCCATAATTTTAATGCAGGAAAAGCTCAAATTTCAAAGGTGAAGCAAAAAAATGAAAGATAATCTAATTCTTAACACTTTTGCATTTAAGTTTCTTCAATTTCGTCCATTAAAACGCAAAATATTTCAAAAACAAAATCCTTGTTGCAAAACCGATAAAAAGTATCGATATTCGACGCTAAGTGGCCGTGGGTAACTTGACGCACATGATCTGACCCGGGCCTACGAGAACTTATATAAAATATTCTCTACCTCCTGTAGTCTCTGATATCCGCGAGTTCATACAGACGGATGGACGGACGGCGGGACGGACAGACAGAAGGACATGGCTAGATCGACTCGGCTGTTGATATTAATCAGAATATATATACTTTATATGATCGGAGATGCTTCCTCATGCCTGTTACGTACTTTGCACAAATTCACTATACCCATTTTTAATGGGTTACGGTATATAAATAAAAGTAACTAGAAAACTGCAGACCTTAATTGTGTGTGTGTGATCAGAAATCGACCATGATGATTCTAGCTCGAAAACAGTGGGAGATATGGATTATCGCGACGTTTGGTTGCGGGAGGGGTAGTGGTTCACAAATTTTGTTTTCGAACCATGAGAGGGTTGTGTCGAGGGGAGGGTTGACCAGAAGTCTATCTTCCAAATTGGGTGACTCTAGCTCTAAGACTGTGGAAGATATACATTTTTCGGATTGATGGGGGCGGAAGGGGCGTGGCCCCAAAATTTTGTAGTCGATATTTAGAGGACTTGGCCAGAAGTCTACCCTCAAAGTTTGGTGACCCTAGCTCTTAAACTGTGCGAGATATAGGCTTTGTTTCGTGGGGGCGGGGTGGCCTGGGGTCGTTCTAGTGGGCGTGGCCGGAAAATCCAGGACGCAATCTTTTGGGCTAGTAAGCCCCAGTCTAAATTCCAAATTTTGGGACTCTAGCTTCAAAGCTGCGGCAAATATACACGTGGTATGGAATTGTGCTTTCATGTACATAGATTTTCGCGATAACGGGGGCGGAATTATGCGTGGTCGAAATTTTCTGTGATCTATAGAGGACGTCACCAGTAATATATATTCCGAATATGGTAATCTTTGCTCTATAACTGCAGGTGATATAAGCATTTAAAATTAATTTTGGAGGGGAGCTGCTGGGCGTACTTGTAGGCATGGCCAATTAACCTAGGATATGAATGTTCGGGGAGCTCACCGGCAACATACCTACCAAATTTGATGAGTCTAGCTCTCAGTGGGCATGGCATAAATTTTGGAACAAACTTAATCTGAAGCAGATACCTACAAAAATAACACAAGCAATTTCAAATCTCTATCTTATATAATTTCGGAAATACGTGCGTTCATCCAGACGGACGGCCTGACGGACATTCGACAAAACCAATATACTATATACAATATACTTGATAACGTTTAAAATATCATAAATATATAAAATAAATACTCATAAAATTTAAAATGCTATAAAATTAAGAATTTCATAAATACGCCTGATAAGTATAGTAACAAATATATTTCACTTAAATTTTGTAAAGGAACAATAATTGGATAGTGAGCTAGTGATAGCGAGCTAGAGGAACTAGTAAAAGGAATAGATAGCCTAGCGATTAATAGGTGTTCCGAACAAGCATCTCATGAAATCAATACAGACATGGACGCCGAACAGTTAAGGCAACTCGTTTAAGCCGCGTTAGACGGTGGTCTAAAATGGCAGGCATTGCATTACGAGAGAGCTAACAGGGATCTAAGGTAAGATTTCAATCGCCAGATATCGGACCTGACGAACTATCTAAAAGGCACACACATGGCCTAGCCAGATGTAGATGTATACCAAGACATTGAGATACAGGAAGGGGTCAAATGTGATGAGACGCGATTAAGTGCATGCCAGACTTTAATGGAGCACAAAAAAGAAAGGCGGCACATGCTAATTATAAAATTTTTTATTGTTATTAGAAGCAAGGTGAGGGGACCTGCAGATGCAATCCCAGGTTCCTTTAATACAGCTCTAAACGTTGACGACATTATTAGTAGATTGGACTTTACTTACAGTGATAAGCGCCCCATCAATTTCATAGAACACAATATGGGCACGTTAAGTCAAGGGGACTTATCGTTGTCAGAATACTACGATAAGGTAGAGAAAAAATTCACCTTATTTACTAATAAGGCGAGCATATCATACGACGCCACTTTGGCAGCCAGCAGCCCACAGCCTTTCAGAATGGCCAGAGCTTCACAAGACGAAATGAGCGTTTCCACCAAGGGAGAAAACGAGGCAATATGTCAGAACGTATAACTGCCCAGAGAAGGCAAAGAATAGATTACACAACTCAGGTCCCCGAAGCTGCAACATCGACGTAATTGAGGATAGCGGTGAGGAGTACGACACCGATAACGTTAATTTTCTAGGGGCACGTCCCTGCTACCCTTCGTCGAGAAGAGAGTAGCAGTCGACACAGGAGCGTCGAAGAATTATATCAGACCCTGTAAGCGGTGGCAAAATATCGCCCCAGTCGAGAAGCCATTTGTATTCTATACACGGCTCCAATAATATTGAAAAAAGAACGACCGACGATGCCCCAATCTATAACAAACTGTACCCGTATCCTATGTGTATATTTCGTAGGCAACGAGGTACAGGAGCTTTTAAAAAAGGGGATCATCAGGAAGTCAAGATCCCCGTACCCGATATGGGTGGTTGACAAAAATGGAGATATGAAAAAGCGATTAGCTATCGATTTCAGGAAACTGAACGAAAAAAAGGTTACTGACTGGTATCCCATTTCATGCATTTCAATGATTTTAGCCAATTTGCAATCGGAAAGCCAGGTACTTCACGACTCTAGATCTGAAGTCGGGCTATAAGCATATAGTGTTGGCATAGCGCGATCGAGAAAAGACGTCGTTCTCCGTCAACGGAGGGAACTACAAATTTTGTTGGCTTCCATTTGGCTTGAAGAATGTCAGCAGCATCTTCCATCGAGCGATCGATGATGTTCTGCGGGAACAGATCGAAAAATTGTGCTTCGTTTATGTTGTATTCGCTAAAAATGAGACAGATTATGTCAATAAAGTTGGCTGGGTGTTAAAGAGCCTCTTTGAGGTCAACATGAGAATAGCGCAGGAGAAATCTCAGCTTTTCAAACAGCGCAATGAATACGGGTTTGTTGTAACCAACAAGGGCGCAAAAACCGACCCCGAAAAAGTTAAAGCTATCCAGGAGTATCCTGAGCCAGGCAACCTGTTTGAGGTAAGGTCCTTTCTAGGTAAAGCTAGCCATTACAGATGTTTCGTGACGGATTTCGCGCCAATCGCAATACCAATATCGGGCATTCTAGCAGGAGAGAACGGGTCGGTTAGTAAGCATAGATCAAAGAAGTTCGCTGTCAGATTTAATGAAGTCCAAAAACAAATTGGGGAAAGTTTTCGCGTCAGAAGATGCCATGCTCTTTTACCCGGACTATAAAATACCGTTCAATTTGACGACGGACGCCTCAGCTTACGGTATTGGTGCGGTTCTTTCGCAGAACGGCCGTCCGATTACGATCATTTCGAGGACACGTAAGTATAGGAAAATGAACTATGCGACAAACGAGATGGAGTTACTCGCAATCGTATGGGCGTAACGTAAGCTTAAACAATTTTTATACGGGACAAAATATATTAACGTTTTTACAGACTATCAGCTTCTCTCGTTTGCGATATCGAAAAGAAACCAAAACGCAAAGATTAAGCGCTGGAAGGCATTTATCGACGAACATAATGCAAATGTCGCCGACGCGCTTTCACGGCAGAACGTTCACGTACTTGAAGACCAGTGTGCTGCTTCTGATACATTCACCATTCATAGCGAGCTGTCACTCTCTTACATAGATAGAGTCGACATAACAACCTCTTAACTGCTTGAGGAACCAGATTTTACTAGAGGAAGTGCGTTTCCCATTAAGGACAAATTTCATTTTGTTTGGAGAAAAACGCGCCACATTATACATTTCACTGACAATGACTCACTCGTTGGTCTGGGGTAGTGAACGTAATACACTGCGATTTTCCCACTCTAGTCCGTTTTCAACACAAGCTGGTGGCGAGCTTCCCAGCTACCAAATTCTGGCACTGCAAGAACCTGGTCGCTGATATTTTTGACAGCAATGAGAGGGTGGAAATAGTTACCGCAGAGCACAATCGAGCCCATAAGGCCGCTCAATAAAATGTAAAGCAGATCATGAGCGAATACTATTTCCCGAAAATGACTAGATTGGCTAACGAACTTGCTCTTAACTGTAAGGTTTGCATTAAAGCAAAGTACGATAGTCACCCGAAAAGGCAGGAACTTGGGGAGACACCGATTCTTGAGAAGAAGACAAGTGTCACGGAAAATCATCGAGCTGGTCACAAAGCTTCGAACGGCTGCGGACGCCAGTTCTTGAGAGGGGCAGCAGTTAACTGCTGATAACCGAAGTCTTGGTTGCCAAGTGCTGACCATGCAAACTTCATTAAAGAAGCCAATAGCCTCTGTAGTCCAAACAACCTGATATTCTGCACGAGGCGCAAGGTCAGCATTTGCATGAGCAACAGCGGGCAGCCGCTGCCTGAGGGTCTAGCCTTAAGTTTATAAATAAACGTTCACTTAATTTCTCAAATCTACAGTTGAATAATTGCGAGTTGATGCGTCCGCGTTACCTTAACGAGCTCAACTTGCTGTTAAGATAGACAGCAATTAATTAATTTAATTAATTTGTATAGTCTCGAATAGCATACACATGTACAAAATATTTAACTTTTTGATACCGTGCCCTCGTCCCCCCAAAAGTGAAACACACTAATTTTTGAAGGTATGACCTTGCAATTTGGCTTGATCAACCAATTTATATCCAATTTTTTGTCCTCAAAATTTCAGAAAGATCGGACAATAAATACTGAAGCTATTTATGATTTACCTTTCCATAGAGCGGGGCATTGCGTTGAAGTTATTCTGATTAAACTGCTTGGAGTATGTGTCTGTTTTTATGGATGTGCATTGATAGGATAGGTAAGTATGAATGAATGTAAGGACTGGGTGCAGGGTATCTCCTAGTTGGGCACTTCTGACTAGAGTGCTGAGCTGCCAAGCGGGAGAGCACGGTTCAATTACCAGCCGCGGCTTATTGCTTTTTATTTTTTTTATACTCTGATACCGAAGGTACTCATAGTATATTGGTTTTGTCGAATGTCCGTCAGGCCGTCCGTCTGTCCGTCTGTCTGTCTGGATGAACGCGCGTATTTCCGAAACGATATTAGATAGACTCTTGAAATCTTTTGCGTTATGATTATAGCTATCTGCTTCAGATCAAGTTTATTCCAAATTTATGCCACGCCCACTGGGAGGCTGGCAAATCGATAACATGTCGATACACCTCAAATCACAAATCGATTAAACGTGAATAACTCCCACAATTTTGAAGCTAGAGTAATCAAATTTGGTAGGTATATTGCTGGTGACCTCCCGAAAAATTGGATCCTAGGTTAATCGGCCACGCCCATTATTACGCCCACCAGCCCCCCCTCCAAAATTAATTTGAAATGCTTATATCTCCCGCAGTTTTAGAGCTAAAGTCACCATATTTGGAATATATATTACTGGTTACGTCCTCTACAGATTACAGAAACAAAATTTCGACCACGCCCACTCCCGCCCCCGTAATCGCAAAAATCGATATACATGAATGCACAATTCGATAACACGTGTATATTTCCCGCAATTTTGAAGCTAGAGTCCCAAAATTTGGAATTTAGACTAGGGCTGACCAGCCCAAAAGATTGCGTCCTGGATTTTCCGGCCACGCCCACTAGAACGTCCCCCAGCTACCCCGCCCCCACGAAACACGGAAGCCTATATCTCGCACAGTTTAAGAGCTAGGGCCACCAAACTTTGAGGGTAGACTTCTGGCCAAGTCCTCTAAAGATCGGACAATTTTGGGGCCACGCCCCCGCCCGCCCCCAAAAATCGCGAAAATGTATATCTTCCACAGTTTTAGAGCTAGAGTCACCAAAATTGGAGGATAGACTTATTGTCAGCCCCCCTAAAGATCGGCAAAAAATGTTGGGGCCCCGCCCCCTCCCACCACCAAAAATCGCGAAAATTTATATCTTCCACAGTTTCAGAGCTAGAGTCATTAAACTTGGGAGATAGAATTCTGGTCAGCCCCTCTAAATATCGGTAAAAAAATTTGGGGCCACGCCCCCTCCCGCCCCCAAAAATCGCGAAAATGTATATCTTCCACAGTTTTAGAGCTAGAGTCAAGAAATTTGTAAGATAGACTTCTTGTCACTCCCTCTAAAGATCGGCCAAATTTTTTGGGGCCACGCCCCTCCCGCCCCCAAAAATCGCGAAAGCTTATATCTTCCACAGTTTTAGAGCTAGAGTCACCAAAATTGGTAGATAGACTTCTGGTCACCCCCTCTTAAGATCGACCATGCCCCTCCCGTTCCCAAAAACTTGGAATGCCGATTTCGGGTCACCCAAACACCAGCAAAAATTTTCTGTTCACTTGCTTTCAGCTGTTCTTAAAATGGTATCAGAGTATTACGCAGTCGGCTCCGCCCGACTGCAACGTTCTCACTTGTTTATAATTATTTTTTTCAAATATATATCATATCATATTGAGTTGAATTCAATAATTTAAAAGAAAAATTTAAATTATTTGATACAAATTCTTAGAGCAAAAAAATTAAATGCCACGCGATAAAACGATTTTTTTCTACTATTGAAATTTCAGTGGTGCAGTTGGCAGAGTGAAAATGGCCTTAAGGTTCGAAAAGAGTATAAAATCTTCGGCACGCCGAAGAAAATCCTTTCCCAATTGTTTTTTATTTGTTCTAAGACATTGGAAGCAAATGAATTTAATTACAGTTATTTTATATTTAAAAAGAATAAGAAAAATATTAAAATAAATGACCGCCGCTCGTAATTGAACTTGCGAACTTTCGTTTGTCAGTGCTTCACTTTACCCCTTAGCCCAAAACCGTTTTGATGATTGATGACAAAATCCCTTGAAGAGCAGACTGTCAAAGTCTTACTTGCGCTTGACTTTGTTTGCTCATATGCACCTGTTCTTTCAAAATATTTAATGACGCATATCTTCGCTGTTTATGACTCAATCGATTTGCGATCTTATTCATTGATAAGTTATAAGGATGTTCAAGTGCACAAGGAAATTGAAAGCAATTGCTTTGCAAGCATCGGATTTATGGCCAAAACCGACTTAGAGTTGTATTGCAGCTATAAGATCTAGTAGTCCGATCCGGTCGGCTCCGACCAATGTGCTGTCCCTTTGAATAATAAGTGTCTGTGCAAAGTTGCATCGCGATAGCTCAAAAACTGAGGGACCAGTTTGCATACATACAGACAGACAGACATGGCTAGATCAATTTGTTTTGTTTTTCTAAGCATACTGGCAGTAACTTTTGGGGGTCTCAGACGCTTCCTTCTATGCATTACAAACTTCAGCACAAACTGAATATACTATTTTCTTCGAAAAGAGTATAAACAAGTAAGAGTGCTCTAGTCGGGAGTGCCCGACTAGGAGATACCCTGAACCCAGTTCTGACATCCATTCATACTTGCCTAATGGTGTACATACAAACACACACATACTGCAAGCAGTACAAGCAGGCAAGTGGTTTAAGCAGTTAGCTTGCTTTTTTACTGAGACCCACACAATGGAAAGTAAAATCTTAAATAACTTCTTGGTTTATTGTCCGTTCTTTCTGAAATTTGGCTATTGGCATTGGCTATAAAATGTGCGACTAAAACAAATTGCAAGGTCATACCTTCAGAAATGCTTGCGGAAGGATTGGGGGGTGGTATCCAAAAAGTGAAATATTTGTAACATGTGTATGATATTCGAGAATATACATGCCAACTTTAAGGCCTCTAGCTATTATAACTTTTAAGTTATAGCCTAAAAACACTAGTGTGAAATCGAAATTTATCGATAACTTTTGAACTTTTGAAATGAAATAAACTGTCCCGGCACCACGAGAACTTATATTCCAAATATGAAGTCTCTAGCTCTTATAGTCTCTGATATCCGCGTGTTCATACAGACAGACGGACAGACAGACAGACAGACAGACGGACATGGCTAGATCGACTCGGCTGTTGATACTGATCAAGAATATATATACTTTATATAGTCGGAGATGCTTCCTTATGCCTGTTACATACTTTGCACAAAACCATAATACCCTTTTTTTGCCATTTTTAATGGGTTAACGGCATAAAAATATAAAAAAGTATTTGCTAAGATGGTGAAATACTTGGGTTTATGCTCCTTATGCTTAGTAGTAAACACTTTAGGGAGTCACTGTATGTATACTTTTTTTTGTTATCTGCTTAACAGCGTTGCAAAATTGTTCAGCTTTGAATCGAAGCAGTGGTTCAGCTCACGAGCGAGCTTGCAGTTGGATATATTCAGGTAAGCGAACTGTTTTAGGTTTTAGGCCAAAAAAATTTTTCAAACACTTCTATAATTTATATAAACAATTATCTTCAATTAGGTATAGCGTGCATTATTTTGCGTGCTCCGTAAGATGAGATATTTGCGTGCAAATCAAAGACTGATTATTGCAATATATTTTGTTTGGGGATTTTTACATGATGGGTGCATAGTTTTTATGAATATCTCAGAGAGTAACGCAAAGATTTGGACCAAATTTGCATCAATTTTTAGCTAAAGAAATATGCTTTAATCGTGTGTACTGGGCTTAGCGGTGCGAGCTCTTTAAATTGAGATATTGTAAGAATTGTATAAGCCCGATTTTTCAAACCCATAATTTGAAAACAGTAAAAGCTCACATTTTAGAGCTTAAGTATTTAAATGGAAGATCATTTAATTCTTAGCAGCTTTGAATTATAGTTTGATTGATTTCGTTCTTTTTAGCTTAAAATGTTTTAAAAACCAAATTCTTGCTCCGACACCGATATATAGTATCGATATTCGACGCTAAGTGGCCATGGGCAACTTGACGCACATCTCTAATATTATGTAGTTGTCGCGTGTTCATAGACAAGTCGGAACTTGCATGTCGTTTTATTTTACCTTAAAAGACAAAAGAAATAAATCAATTATACTTGAAAACGGTAAAGATCAAATGCCTTATTCGTTCGTGTAAAAGACCGAATTTGGATGCATGTACATGGATGTGTATTATGTACATATATACATAAAAAAGATAGCAACCTTACAAGTACTTCTCGCAGGCAATGAAGGTGAACGAGAACACTAACTTCATAATGATGACAAATTAGCCTTTGGGAGAGATTTCATTTTTTTTAGCCAAATGCTGGCACACATCATCGGGGAAAAAATAACTAATTGCATCCTGGTTTTAGAGAATCACATGTGCAAGTGTATGAGCTTGTCTCTGTGTGCGTGTGTGAGTGACTGGTGCCCAAGTGTCTGTATACACATACATACATATATGTATGCGCTAAACTTTAAATACAAAGTAAAGAGAATGTGTGAAAAATTACAATAGAATTATTCGAAAAGCAAATCGGAAGTAAGAACGAAGGTTAATTTGATTCTATTTGCATTTACAGTTACTCGCAAAACTCTGCGTGGGAAACAAAATGTATCTTTAGCTCTAAATATCTTGGGATCTTATGTGAATTACATTGTATGTAGGTGTGACGTCGATTGTGCATTGCTCTTTTTGATACCCCAAACCTATTAAAAATGGTTTTGGTTTTGCGCAAAGTATGTAACAGGCATAAGGAAGCATCTCCGACCATATAAAGTATATATGTACATACATATATTCTTGATCAGTATCAACAGCTGAGTCGATCTAGCCATGTCCGTCTGTCTGTATGCACACGCGGATATCCGAGACTACAAGAGTTAAAAACTTCATATTTGGAATGTAAGTTCTCTTAGTGCCGGGACAGATCAAGTTTCTTTTAATTAATTAAAATTAATTAATTATTTAATTTAATCGCAAGCTAACTGCTTATACCGCTTGCACTGTGTGCTTGCATGTATGTACACTGATAGATTAGTAGGAATGAATGAATGTAAGGACTGGGTTCAGGGTATCTCCTAGTCGGGCAATCCCGAAAAGAGCACTCTTGTTATACTCTGATACCGAAGGTACTCATAGTATATTGGTTTTGACGGATGTCCGTCAGGCCGTTCGTCAGACCAGCTGTCTGTCTGGATGAACGCACGTATTTCCGAAACGATATTAGATAGACTCTTGAAATCTTTTGTGTTATGATTATAGCTATCTGCTTCAGATCAAGTTTGTTCCAAATTTATGCTACGCCCACTGGGAGGCTGGCAAATCGATAACATGTCGATACACCTCAAATCACAAATAGATTAAACGTGAATATCTCCCACAATTTTGAAGCTAGAGTAATCAAATTTTGTAGGTATATTGCTGGTGACCTCCCGAAAAAATTGGATAATAGTGAAATCGACCACGCCCATTATTACGCCCACCAGCCCCCCCCCCTCCAAAATTAATTTGAAATGCTTATATAACCATATTTGGAATATATATTACTGGTGACGTCCTCTACAGATCACAGAAAAAATTTCGACCACGTCAAAAGCGATTTTTAAAACTGCTTGATGTAAGCAGTAAAAAGCAAAATAAGTAAGCTTTTTACAGTCTGCTCTTCAAGCGATTTTGTCATCGATCATCAAAACTGCTTGTGGCGTAAAGTGTAAAGTGGCGCCCTGGCAAACGAAAGGTGCTGGTTCGATTCCTAATAATTAATAATTATTTTCATTTTTTCTTATTCTGCTTTTCAAATATAAAATAACTGTAATTCATTTGCTACCAGTGCCTTAGAACAAAAACTATGCAACGCAAAAGAAAAGATCAGTATAATCGAGTTTGTCAGCGCATTTCAAAACTGCTTGGTGGCGTAAGTATTAGAGTGCTGGGCTGACAAACGGGAGAGCACGGTTCAAATCCCGGCCGCGGCTTATTGCTTTTTATTTTTTCCTACTATTTTTTTCAAATATATACCAAATAGCTTGAATTCAATAATTTGAAAAAAAAAATTTAAATTCAATTCTTAGAGCAAAAAAATTAAATGCCACGCGACCAAACGATTTTTTACTACTATTGAAATTTCAGTGGTGCAGTTGGCAGAGTGAAAATTGCCTAAAGGTTCGAAAAGAGTAAAAAATCTTCGGCACGCCGAAGATAATCCTTTCCCACTTGTTTTATATTGCAGTCTTATGCCGAGATTAAGCTTTGGCTTTATTTATTTAACTTATTAAATTTGCGACAACATTTTATTACAGTTACAGGGGCATCGAAATAACACGGCCATAACCAAGCAAAATCAAAAAAACCACGCTGCGTGTCTGAAACAGTGAGTAGTTGCATATTTGTAGACTGTTATGAAACTCTTCAATAGAGATTAGGTCGAAACGCACCAAGAGCTAAAGCCACATCCTGATCCCCAAATGCAGTTGCATCAGCAGTTGAACTTGTAGTTCATCTAAGCAGCTCTTACTTAGCAAGACAGCCCAGCGGCAGCAAACAGGAACAGCAGCGGCGTCGGCTTAGACTAACCACAAACATATACGCACATACAGAGTTGAGGAGGACAAGGGAAATTCTTGCATAATAGACTGAAAGAGAGAGGGGAAGCAGGAGGCGTATTCGCTGACCAGCATACAGATTATCGTCCAATTTGAATGGATCCGTGTGTTGGCTGGTTTCAGGAGGAACAGGAGGGACCAGCGTTGCGCACATGGTTAAAGATTTGGGAAACGAATGCCCAGGAGATGGGCGCACTTCTTGAGCAGCAGCTACAGCAGAATAACAACAACAGCAGCGTCAGCAGCAACAATAACAGCGTTTTGACTCGGGCAATAATCAGCGGTCAAACAATCAGCCTGCGTGATCCTGACTCATTACAAACTCTTCAACAGTTAAACGAAACGAAAGGAACTAACAGCCACACTAACGTGGGCAAAAGCTCAAGCAACACGTCTATCGATTCCACATCGAACGACAATAACTCGCTAGCGAGCAACAGTAGCAGTATCAACGCATCCAACACCGCCACAGCAACAATAACGACGTCTACAAACGCCACAACGACAACAGCAACGCCAGTAGCAGCAGTAGCAGAAACATCTACTGCAAAAATCACAACAATGACATCAACAGTTAGTGACAACACTGCCACCAGTACCACCAACAACAACACCATAAATTCTTTGGCCAATCCCGCGTCCAAGGTTCCGTTGCACGAGCGTAACAATACCTACTATAATCCATCGCGCAGGAAACGCGTCGTGGATAACAAGTCGAACACTTTGAATCTGAATAAGCACGCCGACATGATAGCTAAATACAAGGGCTGTCCGTGGCGTGTGCGCGACTATCAGTACGGCGATGGTATTATTGGTCTTCATGAGGAGATCGATCATTTCTATCAGTATGTGCTGCCTACGCCCTGCGAGCATGCCATACGCAACGAGGTGGTCAAACGCATCGAGGCCGTTGTGCATTCCATATGGCCACAGGCGGTGGTCGAGATATTTGGTTCCTTTCGCACCGGTCTCTTTCTACCCACCTCTGACATTGATCTCGTTGTGCTAGGTAAGTCATTATCACATGTGATTGGAATCTAAGAATATAATATAATAATAGAAACTACAATATTTTTTTTTAAGCTTTCATATTGACTTCAGTAAAGCTATGTTTCTCATTCTCTAATAGTCTTTGACTAATGTTTCAAGCGACTTAAAGATATATATTTTTTGAAAAGTCGTAAAAAGACCAAGGAAGTAATTTTTATTTTAATATTTGCTGTGCCGCTACGATTTTTTTAACTGCGACGCAATAACGTACTGTTAAAACCACCAGATTTGTAAAAATTTAGAAATCAATGGCATACCACTCTTTGTACCTTTCCTATAAATGGTCCAAATTTTTGGCCTAAAACAATAAAGGCCTGGCGATTGTGAAACTTGGCAGAAATTACACTGTTGTGGTCCAGGGCGCACATAGCATTGATTATACCCTGAACCCATTAAAAGTGGGTATAAAGGGTATAATGGGTTTGTGCAAAAGTACGTAACAGGCATAAGGAAGCATCTCCGACCATATAAAGTATATATATTCTTGATCAGTATAAGCAGCCGAGTCGATCTAGCCATGTACGTCTGTCCGGCTGTATTAACACGCAGATATCAGAGACTATAAAAGCTAGAGACTTTATATTTGGTTCTCGAAGTCCCGTGACAGTACAAGTATATTTAATTTTATCGATAATTCGTCCCGTTGAAAAGTTATCGATAAATTTCGACCTCAGACCAGTGTTTTTTGGCCATAACTTGAAAGTTATAAGAGCTAGAGGCCCCAAATTGGGCATGTATAATGTCGAATTACATACACATATTACAAATATTTTACTTTTTGGATACCACCCCCAATCGCCCCAAAAGTTGAAGTTTTCTTATAGCCACACATTTTATAGCCAATGTTATGTCCTAAAAATTTCGGAAAGATCGTGCAATAAACCTAGAAGTTATTTAAGTTTTTACTTTCCATTACATGTATGTATGTATACCCACTGATGAATTAGTATGAATGTTAGGACTGGGTTCAGGGTATCTTCTAGTCGGGCACTCTCGACTAGAGCACTCTTACTTGTTTTATTGTGTATTTTCGATTGTATGCCGCATTTCTTTTCGAAGAAAATAGTATATTAACTTTATACTGAAGTGTGTAATGCATAGAAAGAGCGTCGGAGACCCTAAAAGTTACCTCCAGAATGCTTAGAATGACAAAAGAAATTGCTCAAGCCATGTTGAAACTTTGCACAGAGACTGATTATTCAAATGTACAGCACATTGGTTGGAACCAGCCAGATCGGACCACTATATCTTATAGCTGCCATACAGCTGGAAATGAATTAAGTATTTCCAAAAAAAATAAATGACACGCGATAAAACTATTTTTTACAGCACATGAATACTGTAAAGCCTAAGAGGAAAATTATATTAATCAGATATTGAATAATCATCTTTGCATTAAAATAAATATCTTAAATCTAAATGAGCAGAGCAATTGATTGCTCTCTGCTGAATGATAAGCCATTCCTTTCATATAGATAAGAAGACTGCAGGGTTAAAGGATAGATTAAAAAGTTTTAGCAATGGTTAAAGTAGGGAAGTACAGAACTCATTGTGCACACACCTAGGGATATTGTCAGGAGAAAAAGAAGATTTTAGAGCTTAGTTCGATACTTTTTTATATTGATCTCTTAAAACAAGTTTGAAGCTGATTGAAAGTGGTCTCTTAGCCTGACTACTACTAGTCAAGTCTTGGCAAAGACATGACTCTACCGAGGGTTGACTTCGTCCTCTCGAGAAGAACAAAGTCCACTTTTGACAATGTGTACAGATACAACGCGTACTATTGTACTCTGAAGCCTGTCTTTTCGTCAGTATGAACACGGAGTTTATTAAATTTTATCGATAGCTCGTCCCGTTCAAAAGTGATCGGTCAATTTTTATTTCAGAACAGCTTTTCTTGGAAATAACTTGAAAGTTATGAGAGAAAATAGTAAATTGAGTTTGTGCTGAAGCTTGTAACGCATAGAAGGAAGCGTCGAAGACCTCCAAAAGTTACTGCCTACTGGCTTAGAATGACAAAACAAATTGATCTAGCCATGTCCGTCTGTCTGTATGTATGGGATCTAGTCCCTCAGTTTTTGAGCTATCGCGATTAACTTTGCACAGACACTTATTATTAAAATGTAAAGCACATTGGCCGGAACTAGCCGGATGGGACCACTATATCTTATAGCTGCCATACAACTTGAAGTCGGTTTTGGTCACAAATCCCATATTTTCAAAGCTATCGCGATAAAACTTTGTACATATACTTATTATTCAAAGAAACAGCACATTGGTTGGTGCCGGCCGGATCGGACCACTATATCTTATAGCTGCCATACCACTCGTAAGTCGGTTTTGGCCATAAATCCGATGTTTTCAAAGCAATTGCTTTCAATTTCCTTGTACATCCTTATAACTCATCAATGGGTAAAATTGCAAAACGATTGAGTCATAAATAGCGAAGATATGCATCATTAAATATTTTGAAACACAGGTGCATATGAGCAAACAAACCCAAACGCAAGAAAGCTTTTGACAGTCTAGTGTTCAAGCGATTTTGTCATCGATCAATATAACTGCACGTGGCGTAATGGCGCTGACAAACGAAAGGTCTGTCTGTCTGTCTGTATGTATGCAAACTAGTCCCTCAGTTTTTCAGCTATCGCGATGCAACTTTGCACAGACACTTATTATTCAAGGGGACAGCACATTGGTCGGATCCGGCTTGATCAGTCCACTATATCTTATAGCTGCCATACAATTGGAAGTCGGTTTTAGCCATAAATCCCATGTTTTCAAAGCTATCACGATTAAACTTTGCACAGATGCTTATTATTCAAACATACATCACATTTATCGGAGCTGGCCGGATCGGTTCACTATATTTTATAGCTGCCATACAATTAGTTGTCAGTGTTGGCCATATATCCCATGTTTTTATACCTGAACCCATTAAAAATGGGTAAAAAGGGTATAATGGTTTTGTGCAAATGTATGTAACAGGCATAAGGAAGCATCTCCGACCATATAAAGTATATATATTATTGATCAGTATCAACAGCCGAGTCGATCTAGCCATGTCCGTCTGTCTGTCCGTCTGTATGAACACCGAGATATCAGAGACTACAAGAGCTAGAGACTTCATATTTGGAACATAAGTTCTCCTAATCCCGGGACAGATCAAGTTTATTAAAATTTATCGATAGCTCGTCCCGTTCAAAAGTAATCGATAAATTTCGATTTCAGACCAGCGTTTTTTGGATATAACTTACAAGTTATAAGAGCTAGAGGCCCCTAATTTGACATGTATAATCTCGAATAGCATACACATGTAACAAATATTTCACTTTTTGGATACCACCCCCCAAACCCCCCAAAAGTTAAAAAAACCCATTTTTGAAGGTACGACCTTGCAATTTGGTTTGGTAACACATATTATCGACAATTGTTTGCCCCAAAAATTTCAATATGATCGGACAATAAACACAGAAGTTATTTAAGATTTAACTTTCCATTGTGTGGGGCTCAGCGAAAGAGCAAGCTAACTGCTTAAACCGCTGGCACTGCTTGTACTGCTTGTACTGCAGCATGTGTGAGTTTAGAGTAGTACGAATGATTGTAAGGACTGGGTTCAGGGTATCTCGTAGTCGGGCACTCCCGACTAGAGCACTCTTACTTGTTAAAGCTATCGCGGTGAAACTATGTACAGATATTTATTTTTTAAAGAGCCAGAACATTAGTAGGAGCCGGCCTGATCGGCCACTATATCTTATAGCTGCCATACAACTGGAAGTCGGTTTTGGCCATACATCCGATCTTTTCACAGCTATCGCCTTAAACTTCCTTGTACACGTGAACATTATTATAACTTATCAATGATTAAAATTTCAGATTGATTCA
This sequence comes from Drosophila flavopinicola, assembly GCA_035042425.1. Classification (NCBI taxonomy): domain Eukaryota; kingdom Metazoa; phylum Arthropoda; class Insecta; order Diptera; family Drosophilidae; genus Drosophila; species Drosophila flavopinicola. The sequence goes on along the minus strand of JAWNLL010000067.1, from coordinate 54,143 downwards.
GTTATAATTAGCAAAGATATGCGTCATTAAATATTTCGATGGTGCAGTAGGCAGTGTGAAAATTGCCTAAAGGTTCGAAAAGAGTGTAATCTTCGGCACGCCGAAGACAATCCTTCCCCACTGGTTTATATTGCGTTTTTGGGAACTTATTCTACAAAATAAAATAATTTTGCACCCAACAGTTTATAATACGTCGCTCCCCATTTCAGCATTCCAAAGCCCATGACTTTTTTCAAAATTCAAAATATCCACATACTCTTTTGTCGCAGTCCAGAACTTTCGCACTTAAAATTCTGAAATAGGTTGATGACACTAGACTCAGATCCCTTTTAATCATGTTTGGGATGGTCTCCCTATATCGCAGAGTTAATCTGCCATCAGAAATCGGTATTTTTCGTTTGGCGAAGCAAACTTAAAAGTTCTTACTATTGTGTTTGGAATTAAAAAGCATTAAGGAAGGGTATACAACCAATTTAAAATTTTCTGGTGGGCGTGACCATGGTGCTTAACACGATTTACTACGCTTGCCATAAATTCTCAGTCCTCAATGGAATAATGTTCCCTCTATATCACAAAAAAAGGAAGAGTACCCAGAAGTCATTAAATTTATGATAAAAAAATAATTAAATTATTAAATACCATTTACTAACATCGGGTTTTGTGTAATTTTTTTAACTTTTTAATATATTTTTGCACTACTATTTTATTGCAGAGTCGATTTTTGGGGCAAATCTTAAAATGCATCATAAAAACACAAATCGAAACAAAAGGACCTTTTTAGTTTTTTTAAGCCTAATATTCGCTTCTATTAAAAAATATCTCGCTTGGTCAATTTACAAGGCAGAAAAAGTCAGAATTGAGGTTTAAATGCTTTGGGCTTCGGCACTACTATTTCATTGCGCGCAACTGTATGTTAATGCATGCAGATGTAAAAGATATTTGTCTCTTTGGATAGCATTTTATTGTCAATTTTATAGTTTACAAATTTAACAACGATCGGAAAATGAACAAATAAGTTGTTAAAGAGCTTAGGAAAGAAGCGCGCTTAATGGTTTAATTGATTACATTGCTCGTATGTCGCACTGCTTGTATATCAATATATATAATAAATAATAAATTGTTGTTTTTTTGAAAATATGATATTCATTTTGTCCTGAAATTTGTAATGCATGGAAGGAATCGTCGGAGAGCCCCAAAAGTTAGTATAGTTATATATACCTAGTATATTAAGGATGACAAAATAAATTGATCTGACCATTCCCGTCACTCTGGATGTGTGCAAACTAGTTCCTGGGTTTTTTAGCTATCGAAATATAACTTGACAGAGAGACTTATTATTCAAAGGTTCAGAACGTTGGAGGATATATATGACAGCAAGGGACACAAAAAAATAATAACTTAAGCTGCATTACCTAAATTTTCGTAACATAAGTAAATATATATAAGAGCGATGAATACTTTTGTGGGATGAAAATATGCGTTTTTTTAGTTTTGTTGCTCTATTTTGATAACTGTTAATCGTTTTCCAATTTTTTCTTTTGCATTGCCTTTCGTAAACATCATTCTACGAAGGCAGTAAAAGAAAATATAAAACTGTAGTTGCTAAGATGGTGAAATACTTGGGTTTATGCTCCATAAACTTTCTTAGCAATGAATACTTTAGTGATTCACTGTAGGTGGTAAGAAGATGAAATTCGAAAACGATAAGACACATTTGTAGGGGTGAAAGAGGAATAGGTTGACTGAAAAAATGTAGCAAATAGGTCAGAAGCAGTAGAATCATTACTAGCTTTTTCCATCCCAAGCAAAAATGAAGAAGGCAAACCAGAAGATTTGCGCTTAGATTCACAAAATTGTAAAATTGTTTAGGATCCTGACTAAACTGACGTTTGCAGCGAGCAAGATAATTCTCGTAGCTTTGAGAGTTTAGAAGAAAAAAGTTTGACTTGGCTGTAGAGTATTTAGGCAAGTTGAAATTAGAGCCAGACTTCTTGGATTTTTAAGTAAGAAAGTCTTGGCGTGAACCATGGTGGTGTCTTTAAACCAGATGTTTTAGGTATATAAACGCCAAAGAGCGCATATATGTTTTCGTAAAATCTTTTAATAGCTAAATCTATGTCAACAGCAGTGTCTAAAAAAGAACAATCAGTTGAATAAATAAGCTGATTAAGTAGGGTGTAATTCCCCTTACGAAAACAAAATATTGGAGAGACATTTCTATAGTGGGATGGTAAGAATCTTCAGGGACTGTTATTGGAAGTAACCTAGACACAGAAGCACTGGGACAGACGTTGATAAAAACGAGATCAAGTATTCTATTCAATTGGTTATGAATTGAATTGGGTAGAAACTTCTCTGATATAAGATATGTGTCGCATAAAAACTTGAATATCAGAAGAAGGAGGGATATAAGAGCAAGTAATAAAAAAAGCCGTTGATGGGAATATTAGTTTAACAGCAACAATTTCTACATCAGCGGACATAGTAAAATTAAACAAGTGAGAACGTTGCAGTTGGGCGGAGCCGACTGCGTAATACTCTGATACCATTTTAAGAACAGCTTAAAGCAAGTGACCAGAACATTTTTGCTGGTGTATGGGTGACCCGAAATCGGCCTTCCATTTTTTTGGGGACGGGAGTGGCGTGGTCGATCTTAAGAGGGGGTAACCAGAAGTCTAAAACTCTAAAACTGTGTAAAAAAAATTTTTCGCGATTTTTTGGGGGCGGGAGGGGGCGTGGCCCCAAAAATTTTGGCCGATCTTTAGAGGACTTGGTCAGACGTCTACCCTCAGTTTGGTGCTCTTAAACTGTGCGAGATATAGGCTTCCGTGTTTTGTGGGGGCGGGTTTGATAACAAATTTGATTACTCTAGCTTCAAAATTGTGGGAGAAATTCACGTTTAATCGATTTGTGATTTGAGGTGTATCGACATGTTATCGATTTGCCAGCCTCCCAGTTTGCGTGGCATAAATTTGAAATAAACTTGATCTGAAGCAGATAGCTATAATCATAACACAAAAGATTTCAAGAGTCTATCTAATATCGTTTCGAAAATACGTGCGTTCATCCAGACAGACAGACGGACATCCGACAAAACCAATATAATATGAGTACCTTCGGTATCAGAGTATAAAAATTTCCGATTGGAGCGTGGCTTTAATGGTAATTAGAACACCACCACCTATAGTCGACCGGTCGCGTCTATAGATATTAAAATTATTTGAAAAAATTTCGCAATCAGAAATAGTAGTGATTAACCAAGTTTAACCGAGCGATAATATCTGACTCAAAAGATGTGCTATTAGAGAATAGACTTTTAAGTTAAGACATAAGGCCTCTAACATTCTGATATTGAATGGTAGTTAAATCGGAATTTAGTTTTTTGAGAGATTGCTGGATGCCGAACTACCAGCTGGAAGTGAGACAGGTGGAGCGGTGTTTCGAGAATATATAAGTTAAGTTTCAAGAACATAACTATTACTACTTTAGTATTTATAATTACATTTCAAATAATAGGGTATCTAATCCTAGTTTTTTATTACAATTTTCAAGCTTCAATTATTTTATTTCTAAAAAATTAAAATTTAAAATTTCACTTAATAAATTTTATTATATTTAACATAAATCAATTTAACTTTTACTAAAAAAATTCATTTGTATAATTATATTTTCTTGATCAGTATCAACAGCCGAGTCGATCTAGCCATGTCCGCCTGTCTGTCCGTCCGTCCGTCTGTCTGTCTGTCGTTATGAACACGCGGATATCAGTGGATATAAGAGCTAGAGACTTCATAAATTAAAAGTTATAGCAGCTAGAGGCCCAAAATTTGGCATGTATAATCTCGAATAGCATACGCATGTAACAAATATTTCACTTTTTGGATACCACCCCCAAATACACATTTTATTGTGAATTGTACGCCCAAAATTTAAAATCGGACAATAAAAACAGAATTGGTTTACGATTTAACTTTCCATAGTGTGGGGCTCAGTTAAGAAGCATACCAACTGCTTGATTAAAGAAGAAAGAAAAACTGGTTACACTGCTTTCAGTAGATGAATGTTCGTATATATGTCGTATATCTGTCATTCGTATATATGTCATAAGTATAAATTAAAGTAAGAACTGGGTTCAGGGTATCTCCTAGTCGGGCTCTCCCGACTAGATCAATCTTACTTATTTACTTTTACAATTTACAACAAAACATTTTCATCTTAATATTTCTGAGCACAACCTCTGAGCACTGACAAAAAACATTAAGAGACCAAACGTAAACACTAATACACGTTCCCCATAGTTGGTGCAAGTCGGACCTTGAAAAAGATGGCCTGTTTTCGCAGGATCTACTCAAAATAAATAGAAACAAGTGAGAACGTTGCAGTCGGGCGGAGCCGACTGCGTAATACTCTGATACCATTTTAAGAACAGCTGAAAGCAAGTGAACAGAAAATTTTTGGTCGATCTTAAGAGGGGGTGACCAGAAGTCTATCTACCAATTTTGGTGACTCTAGCTCTAAAACTGTGGAAGATATAAGCTTTCGCGATTTTTGGGGGCGGGAAGGGGCGTGGCCCCAAAAATTTGGCCGATCTTTAGAGGGAGTGACAAGAAGTCTATTTTACAAATTTCTTGACTCTAGCTCTAAAACTGTGGAAGATATACATTTTCGCGATTTTTGGGGGCGGGAGGGGGCGTGGCCCCAAATTTTTTTACCAATATTTAGAGGGGCTGACCAGAATTCTATCTTCCAAGTTTAATGACTCTAGCTCTGAAACTGTGAAAGATATAAATTTTCGCGATTTTTGGGGGCGGGAGGGGGCGGGGCCCCAAAATTTTTTGCCGATCTTTAGGGGGCTGACAATAAGTCTATCCTCCAATTTTGGTGACTCTAGCTCTAAAACTGTGGAAGATATACATTTTCGCGATTTTTGGGGGCGGGAGGGGCGGGGCCCCAAAATTTTTTGCCGATCTTTAGGGGGGCTGACAATAAGTCTATCCTCCAATTTGGGTGGCCCTAGCTTTTAAACTGTGCGAGATATAGGCTTCCGTGTTTCGTGGGGGCGGGGTGGCTGGGGGCGTTCCAGTGGGCGTGGCCGGAAAATCCAGGACGCAATCTTTTGGGCTGGTCAGCCCTAGTCTAAATTCCAAATTTGGGGACTCTAGCTTCAAAATTGCGGGAAATATACACGTGTTATCGAATTGTGCATTCATGTATATCGATTTTCGCGATTACGGGGGCGGGAGTGGGCGTGGTCAAAATTTTGTTTCTGTAATCTGTAGAGGACGTCACCAGTAATATATATTCCAAATATGGTGACTTTAGCTCTAAAACTGCGGGAGATATAAGCATTTCAAATTAATTTTGGAGGGGGGGCTGGTGGGCGTAATAATGGGCGTGGCCGATTAACCTAGGATCCAATTTTTTCGGGAGGTCACCAGCAATATACCTACCAAATTTGATTACTCTAGCTTCAAAATTGTGGGAGTTATTCACGTTTAATCGATTTGTGATTTGAGGTGTATCGACATGTTATCGATTTGCCAGCCTCCCAGTGGGCGTGGCATAAATTTGGAATAAACTTGATCTGAAGCAGATAGCTATAATCATAACGCAAAAGATTTCAAGAGTCTATCTAATATCGTTTCGGAAATACGCGCGTTCATCCAGACAGACAGACGGACGGACGGACAGACGGACAGACGGACAGACGGACGGCCTGACGGACATTCGACAAAACCAATATACTATGAGTACCTTCGGTATCAGAGTATAAAAATAGTCAATATGTTTGTTCATACAGACGGACGGATGCACAGCTGGACATGGCTTTATCGACTCAGCTGTTTATAATAACCAAATAAAAAACAAATAACAAAATATATGTACTTTATATGGTCGGAGTTGCTTCTTTATGCCTTTACATACACTTAATAACTTCATTATATCCTTTTTACCCACTTTTAATGGGTTCAGGGTATAAAAGTACGTACCAGAGAACGGTAGCCGTACTTATTTTCAGTTCTACTAGTATACTCATAAAAAATGCGGTTGCGGTGGTACAAACAGCAAAATATAAAGTGGTATTCAAACATACACAAATTGCTTTTGGGCTTTTCTTTACGCAGCAGCTATCTTACTCTGTTCTGATTATCATGTACTTCATTCTCGAAGCACAGCTATGATTTTTATACCCTGAACCCATTAAAAATGGGTAAAAAGGGTATTATGGTTTTGTGTAAAAGTATGTAACAGGCATGTACGACCATATCAAGTATATGTATATATTCTTGATCAGTATCAACAACCGAGTCGATCTAGCCATGTCCTTCTGTCTGTCCGTCCGTCTGTATAAACACGCAGATATCAGGGACTATAAAAGCTAGAGACTTCATATTTGGAATATAAGTTCTCCTAATCCCGGGACAGATCAAGTTTATATCATTTGATCGATAACTCGTCGCATTCAAAAGTTATCGATAAATTTAGATTTTAGACTAGCGTTTTTGGGACATAGCTTCAAAGATATAAGAGCTAGAGACCCCAAATTTGGCATGCATAATCTCGAATAGCATACACATGTAACAAATATTTCACTTTTTGGATACCACCCCCCAATCCCCCCTAAAAGTTGAAAAAACGCATTTTTGAAGGTACGACCCTGCAATTTGTTTTGGTCACACATATTATTGACAATTGTATGTCCGTAAGATCGGACAATAAACACAGAAGTTATTTGAGATTTAACTTTCCATTGTATGTGGCTCAGCGAAAAGCAAGCTAACTGCTTAAACCGATTATACATGCCAAATTTGGGGCCTCTAGCTTTTATAACTTTGAAGTTATGTCCCAAAAACTCTAGTCTGAAATCGAAATTTATCGATAACTTTTAAACGGTACGAGTTATCGTGCGAGAATTTGCGAAAGTCGATATACATGAATGCACAATTCGATAACACTCTAGAGTCCCCAAATTTTGAATTTAGACAAGGGCTGACCACCCCAAAAGATTCCGTCCTGAATTTTCCCGCTACGCCCACTAGAAACACGGAAGCCTTTATCTCGCACAGTTTAAGAGCTAGGGCTACCAAACTTTGAGGGTAGACTTCTGGCCAAGTCCTCTAACGATCGGGGCCACGCCCCCTCCTGCCCCCAAAAATCGTGAAAATGTATATCTTCCACAGTCTTAGATCTAGAGTCACCAAATTTGTAAGATAGACTACTGGTCACCCTCTCTAAAGATCGGCAAAAAATTTTTGGGCCACGCCCCCTCCCGCCCCCGAAAATCGCGAAAATTTATATCTGCTACAGTTTTAGAGCTAGAGTTACCAAATTTGTGAGATAGACTTCTTGTCACCCGCTCTAAAGATCGGCCAACATTTTTAAGGCCACGCCCTCTCCCGCCCCCAAAAATCGCGAAATGTATATCTTCCACAGTTTTTGAGCTAGAGTCACCAAATTTGTGAGATAGACTTCTGGTCACCCCCTCTAGGGATCAAACACGCCCCTGCAGTCCCCAAAAACTTGAAAGGCCGATTTCGGGTCAGCCATACACCAGCAAAAATATTCTGTTCACTTGCTTTCAGCTGTTCTTAAAATGGTCGGCTCCGCCCGACTGCAACGTTCTCACTTGTTCTTGTTATACTCTTCGAACCTTTAGGCCATTTTCACTTTGCAAAATCGTTTTATCGTGTGGCATTTATTTTTTTGTTCTAAGACATATTAATTTTTCTTTTGATTACAGTTATTTTATATTTAAAAACAAGAATTAATAGAATGGAAATAAATGGTAAGTCACCGCTGGGATGTGAACCTCCGAAGTCGCGTTTGTCAGCGCGTCACTTTACCACATACGCCACCAAACCGTTTTGATTATCAACGACAAACTAAAATTGCCTAAGGGTTCGAAAAGAGTATAAATCTTCTGCACGCCGAAGATAATCCTTCCCCACTTTTATTTTGCCTAAACTTTGTGCATAGCGAAGCGTGAATAGCGACGCATAAATTTGTTCTTTTCTTTTCGTGCACTTGCTTGTGTCTCGATCGATCGAGGTTGAGTTTTGGTTCGATGTGTACACATTTGTTTACGCTGCTGAAAACGCAGTAAACATGTAAGAGTGCTCTAGTCAGGAGTGCTCGACAAGGAGATACCTTGAACCCATTCCTAACATCCATTCATACTTACCTATCATATACAGTGACTCACTAAAGTATTCATTGCTAAGCATATTGGGCATAAACCCCAGTATTTCACCATCTCAGCAAATACTCTTTTATATTTTTATACCCTGAACCCATTAAAAATGGGTAAAAAGGGTATTATGCTTATGTGCAAAAGTATGTAACATGCATAAAGAAGCATCTCCGACCATATAAAGTATATATATTCTTGATCAGTATCAACAGCCGAGTCGATCTAGCCATGTCCGTCTGTCTGTCCGAGCACGCAGATATCAGAGACTATAAGAGCTAGAGACTTCATATTTGAAATATAAGTTCTCGTAGTCCCAGGACAGTACAAGTTTGTTTCATTTTATCGATAGCTCGGCCCGATCAAAAGTTTTCGATAAATTTCAATTTCAGACCAGTATTTTTTGGACATAACTTGAAAGTTATAAGAGCAAGAGGCCCCAAATTGAGCATGTATAATCTCAAATATACACATATTACAAATATTTCGTTTTTTGGATACCACCGCCCAATCCCGCATTTTTGAAGTATGACCTTGCAATTTGGTTTGGTCACACATTTATAGCCAATTTTATGTCTTACAAATTTCAAAAAGATCGGACAATAAACACAGAAGTTATTTAAGATTTAACTTTCCATTGTGTGGGGCTCAGTGAAAAAGCAAGCTAACTGCTTAAACCGTTTTCACAGCTTGCAGTAATGTGTGGTGTGTTTGTTTGTATGCACACTATTAGGCAAGTATGAATGGATGTCAGAACTGGGTTCAGGGTATCTCCTAGTCGGGCAGTCCCGACTAGAGCACTCTTACTTGTTCTTTAGTGTTGTTACTCAATTTTGATAACTGTTAAACGTTTTCCAATTTTTTCTATTGCATTGCCTTTCGTAAACATCATTCAACGAATGCAGTAAAAAAAATATAAAAAAGAATTTGCTAAGATGGTGAAATACTTGGGTTTATGCTCCATATACTGCAGGCAGTGCAAGCAGTTTAAGGAGTTAGCTTGCTTTTTCAAGCAAGCAGTCAGCTTGCTTCTTTACTGAGCCCCACACTATGGAAAGATAATTCATAAACGACTTCTGAGTTTATTGTCCGATCTTATTGAAATTTGTTGGGCGTACAATTTGCAATAAAATGTGTAATCAAATCAAATTGCAAGGTCATTACTTCAAAAATGAGTTTTTTTAAACTTTTGGGGAGATTGAGGGGTGGTATCCATAATATTTGTTACATGTGTATGCTATTCGAGATTAAATTTGCTAAATTTTGGGCCTCTAACTCTTATAACTTTTGAGTTATCCATATAATGAAACAAACTTGATCTGTCCCGGAACTACAAGAACTTATATTCCAAATATGTCTAGCTTTTATCGTCTCTGATATGCGAAAGAGGCATATTTGCCACCGCGTCAAGAAAACACACACAAATAGAAAATCAGTAAAACACCTCATATTTTGTGTGGGGTGTTTCCAATACTCATGTAAAAGAAATACAGTGTACTTTTGCGGTGTACTTGTAGTTGCGGTTGCTGCCGATCTCTGGTACGTTCAAAAGAAGTTGTAAACTTGTGTTTATTTTAATATTGTTTGAAAATATTGTTATATATGTATTTTGACGGATGTCTCAGAAAGCTTCTTCTTTCGCCTGTCTCCATCTTTTTTTCACTATCTGTCTAAATCTTGTTTTTTTGTATTCTTTGTAGGCCTTTGGGAGAAGCTACCGCTGCGCACTCTAGAATTTGAATTGGTTTCGCGCAGTATTGCCGAGGCCTGTACGGTACGTGTGCTGGACAAGGCGTCTGTCCCGATAATCAAGCTGACGGATAGGGAGACTCAGGTGAAGGTCGACATATCGTTCAATATGCAGTCGGGAGTTCAGTCCGCGGAGCTGATTAAACAATTTAAACGCGATTATCCGGTGCTGGGTAAACTGGTGCTGGTGCTGAAGCAGTTTCTTCTACTGCGCGATCTCAATGAGGTCTTTACCGGGGGTATCTCGTCGTACTCCCTGATACTCATGTGCATAAGCTTCCTGCAATTGCATCCGCGCGGTAGCTTCCATGATAAAACGAATCTAGGCGTGCTGCTGCTTGAGTTCTTTGAGTTGTATGGTCGTCGTTTTAACTACATGAAAATTGGCATTTCTATTAAGAATGGCGGCCGCTATATGCCCAAGGATGAGCTCCAGCGCGACATGGTCGATGGCCACCGGCCATCACTGCTCTGTATCGAGGATCCCCTAACACCCGGTAATGATATTGGACGCAGTAGCTACGGTGCCCTCCATGTCAAGCAGGCTTTCCAATGCGCATATCGTGTACTAACTCAAGCAGTCAGCCCGCTCAATCTTTGGGGCACTGATGCACGTGTCACTTCCATATTAGGTAAGTGTATACACCAATTGAAAACTTTTTATACTCTGATACCGAAGATACTCATAGTATATTGGTTTTGTCGGATGTCCGTCAGGCCGTCCGTCTGTCTGTCTGGATGAACGCACGTATTTCCGAAACGATATTAGATAGACTCTTGGAATATTTTGTTAGGATTATAGCTATCTGCTTCAGATCAAGTTTGTTCCAAATTTATGCAACGCCCACTGGGAGGCTGGCAAATCGATAACATGTCGATACACCTCAAATCACAAATCGATTAAACGTGAATATCTCCCACAATTTTGAAGCTAGAGTCATTAAATTTGGTAGGTATATTGCTGGTGACCTCCCGAAAAAATTGGATCCTAGTTTAATCGGCCACGCCCATTATTACGCTAAGCATCACCCCTCCAAAATTAATTTGAAATGCTTATATTTCCCGCAGTTTTGGAGCTAAGGTCACCATATTTGGAATTTAGACTAGGGCTGACCAGCCAAAAAGATTGCGTCCAGGATTTTCCGTCCACGCCCACTAGAACGCCCCCCAGCCACCCCGCCCCATGAATTACGGAAGCCTTTATCTCGCACAGTTTAAGAGCTAGGGGCACCAAACTTTGAGGGTAGACTTCTCTCCAAGTCCTCTAAATTTTGGGGCCACGATCCCTCCCGTCCCCAAAAATCGCGAAAACTTATATCTTCCACAGTTTTAGAGCTAGAGTCACCAAATTTGTAAGATAGACTTCTGGTCACCCCCTCTTAAGATCGACCACGCCCCCTACAGTCCTTCGAAGGCCGATTTCTGGTCACCCATACACCAGCAAAAATGTTCTGGTCACTTGCTTTCAGGTGTTCTTAAAATGGTATCAGAGTATTACGCAGAGTATTACGTATATCAGTTTACTTAAGTTTGCGTTTCGCTTGAATTGCACATTCTGTGCATTGCCAAAAACAATTTCAATAAGATTGGACAGTAAACACAAGTGGTATACGATTTAACAAAGTGTGGGGCTCATTAAATAAGCATGCCAACTGCTTGATTATAGAAGCAAGCTAACTGCTTGCACTGCTTGCAGTATATGAATGTTTGTATGCACTCCGGACATTCCAACACAACAATGCGCCAATACACACTGCACGTACTCTCCGGGCCTGAATATTATAGAATATGTATGGAGATGGCTGGTCAGAAAGGTTTATGAGTCTGGTAGACAGTTTTCAACCAAAACTGAACAAATTGAAGCCATTCAGCGAGCGTGAGCTACAATTTCCCTGGATTATATACAACATTTTTATAATTCCCTACCCAATAGGGTTTATGAGGTAAATTTCAACAGAGGAGGCTCAACCCACTATTCAAATTGCCCATTTTCATTCAAATTAAATTTATATTTTCAATTTAAACAAAAAAAAAAACCATCCCTAATGGAATATTAGTTGTTTAATGCCATTTCAAACAAGTAAGAGTGCTCTAGTCGGGAGTGCCCGACTAGGAGATACCCTGAACCCAGTTCTGACATCCATTCATACTTGCCTAATGGTGTACATACAAACACACACATACTGCAAGCAGTGCAAGCGGTTTAGGCAGTTAGCTTGCATTTTCACTGAGCCCCACACATTGGAAAGTAAAATCTTAAATAATTTCTGTGTTTATTGTCCGATCTTTCTAAAATTTGTAGAACATAACATTGGCTATAAAATGTGTGACCAAACCGAATTGCAAGGTCATACCTTCAAAAATGAATCTTTGAACTTTTGGGGGGATAGTGGGGTGGTATCAAAAAAGTGAAATATTTGTTACATGTGTATGCTATTCGAGATTATACATGCCAAATTTTGGGCATCTATCTCCTATAACTTGTAAGTTATAACCCAAAAACGCTAGCCTGAAATCAAAATTTACTTTTGAGCGGGTCGAGTTATCGATCAAATGAAATAAACTTGATCTGTCCCGGCACTACGAGAACTTTTATTCCAAATATGAAGTCTCTAGCTCTTGTAGTCTCTGATATCCGCGTGTTCATACAGACAGACGGACAGACGGACATGGCTAGATCGACTCGGCTGTTGATACTGATCAATAATATATATACTTTATATGGTCGGAGATGCTTCCTTATGCCTGTTACATACTTTTGCACAAAACCATAATACCCTTTTTACCCATTTTTAATGGGTTCAGGGTATAAAAAGTGTGTTATTCAAGTGGAACAACATTTATGTAGTTTTTTTTTCTATTTTAACTTTCTTAGCTCGTAACTCAATAATTCTTGCAAACATTTATGATTTCCCTACTATATATTAAAGATAATTAAACATAGAAAATATAAATTGCTAAAGCATATATGTAGTTTGATTTGTTTAAAATATATAGGGAGTGAAGTTCAATTTGTAGAGTTTGTTATTCAAGTGAAACGGAGTGTATATGTGATAGGAAAGTATAAATTAATGTAAGAACTGGGTTCATTTTATCTCCTAGTCGGGCACTCCCGACTAAAGCACTTGAGTTATTGTGTTCTGCAATGAACCATGAAAAAAACTAATTTTGTAGGATCGCCGATCATCGCTATCAAGCCTCGTTGATTTCAATGTTGGTAAACAACTGCAGCAGAGCAATTTAACATCTACCTCGTATGGGTCCCAGGACATCGACGACAATTCTAACGCAGATAAACTGGCAATGATTGGAACTACTGTTCCTCTTCCTCATGGATGCCTCCATGGTCAGCTTCAAACTTAGAGGTTGGAACAGCTTTGAGCTCAGGTCACCACTGCACGCTAAAGCTTTGCCAACTAGAAAGGACTGACTAACGATAATAGTCCTGTCACTTGTTAGTAGCAATGCATTACCCTAGAGATTATTAGACCTTTACAATAACTTCTGAATAAACTGGCGTGACGAATAAGATGCAGAGATGCAATTGGGAGAACACGGTTCAAATTCCAGCCGCGACTTATTGCTTTTTATCTTTTTTCTAAATATTATACTCTTTTCGAAGAAAATAGAAAAGCTATCGCGATAAAATTTTGCACAGATAATTATTATTTAAAGAAACAGCACATTGGTCGGTGCCGGCCGGATCGGACCACTATATCTTATAGCTGCCATACAACTCTAAGTCGGTTTTGGCCATAAATCCGATATTTTCAAAGCAATTGCTTTTAATTTCCTTGTACACTTGAACATCCTTATAACTCATCAATGGGTAAAATTGCAAAACGATTGAGTCATAAATAGCGAAGATATGCGTCATTAAATATTTTGAAAAACAGGTGCATATGAGCAAACAAGCCCAAGCGCAAGAAAGCTTTTGACAGTCTGCTCTTCCAAGGGATTTTGTCATCGATCATCAAAACTGCTTGTGGCGTAAGGGATAAAGTGGCGCCCTGGCAAACGAAAGGTGCTGGTTCAATTCCTAGAGGCGACCAATAATTATTTTCATTTTTATACTCTGATACCGAAGGTACTCATAGTATATTGGTTTTGTCGGATGTCCGTCAGGCCGTCCGTCTGTCTGTATGGATGAACGCACGTATTTCCGAAACGATATTAGATAGACTCTTGGAATATTTTGTTATGATTATAGCTATCTGCTTCAGATCAAGTTTATTTCAAATTTATGCCACGCCCACTGGGAGGCTGGCAAATCGATAACATGTCGATACACCTCAAATCACAAATCGATTAAACGTGAATATCTCCCACAATCTTTAAGCTAGAGTAATCAGATTTGGTAGGTATATTGCTGGTGAGCTCCCGAACAAATTGGATGCTTGGTTTATCATCCACGCCCATTATTACGCCCACCAGCCCCCCTCCAAAATTAATTTGAAATGCTTTTATCTTCCGCAGTTTTGGAGCTAAGGTCACCATATTTGGAATATATATTACTTTTTTTTTTTTTTTTTATTTTTATTTGGCAAGCTACATAGGGTGTTTACCCTATTTCCAGGCCGGTATAACTTTAAACTTTAAAACCCAATCCTCAGTGGGGAGATGACGCTGTTGTCAGCACGGGAGAAGATGTTCGACCTCCAGGGTCTTGCCAATGATGCCATTGGCGTTCCAAATAATGATGTTCAGACCATAATTAGACATCGTGATGCAAAGACGTTGAAATATGTGTACCATTCGTCAGTAGGGATCGCATCATCTCTAAAGTAGATGTCATTATCGACATCATCTGGTCAAAACGCGATAGCAGCTTGTCAATCGCAGCCGCTTGTGTTGAAGCACTAGCTTCCTGCTGTCTACGTAGTTCGTCCATGAAGCTATGTAGTCACCATATTTGGAATATATATTACTAGTTACTGCCTCTACAGATCACAGAAAAATTTCGACCACGCCTACTCCCGCCCCCGTAATCGCGAAAATCGATATGCATGAATGCACAATTCGATAACACGTGTATATTTCCCGCAATTTTGAAGCAAGAGTCCCCAAATTTAGAATTTAGACTAGGGCTGACCACCCCAAAAGATTCCGTCCTGTATTTTCAGGCCACGCCCACTAGAACGCCTCCCAGCCACCCCGCCCCCACGAAACACGGAAGCCTATATCTCGCACAGTTTAAGAGCTAGGGCCACCAAACTTTGAGTATAGACTTCTGGCCAAGCCCTCTAAAGATCGGCCAAAAATTTTGGGGCCACGCCACCTCCCGCCCCAAAAGTCGCGAAAACTTAAATCTTCCACAGTTTTAGAGCTAGAGTCACAAAATTTGTAAGATAGACTTCTTGTCACCCCATCTAAAGATCGGCCAAAATTTTTGGGGCCACGCCCCCTCCCGCCCCCAAAAATCGTGAAAGTTTATATCTTCCACAGTTTTAGAGCTAGTCACCAAAATTGGAAGATAGACTTCTTGTCACCCCCTCTAAAGATCGGAAAAAATTTTTGGGTCCACGCCCCCTCCCGCCTTCAAAAATCGCGAAAATGTATATCTTCCACAGTTTTAGAGCTAAAATCACCAAATTTGGAAAATAGACTTCTGGTCACCCCCTCTTAAGATCGATCACGCCCCTCCAGTCCGCAAACACTTGGAAGACCGATTTCGGGTCACCAAAACACCAGTAAAAATGTTCTGTTCACTTGCTTTTAGCTGTTCTTAAAATGGTATCAGAGTATTACGCAGTCGGCTCCGCCCGACTGCAACGTTCTCACTTGTTTCTTATTCTGCTTTTCAAATATAAAATAACTGTAATCAAATTAATTTGCTTCCAATGTCTTAGAACAAAAACAATGCCACGCGAAAAATCAAATGCGCAGTATAATCGAGTTTGTCAGCGATTTTTAAAACTGCTTGGTGTAAGCTGACAAACTCGAGTTGCAGGTTGCAGGAAAACAAAACAAGTTAGCTTTTGACAGTCTGCTCTTCAAGGGATTTTATCATAGATCATCAAAACTGCTTGTGTCGTAAGGGGTAAAGTGGCGCTATCAAACGAAAGCTCGCGGGTACGAAACTCAGCGGCGACTGGTCATTACACATACAACGCAAAAGAAATGATCAGTATAATCGAGCATGTCAGCGCATTTCAAAACAGCTTGGTGGCGTAAGTATTAGAGTGCTGCGCTGAAAAACTGCAGAACATGGTTTAAATCCTAGCCGCGACTTATTGCTTTTTATTTTTTCTAATATTTTTTTCAAATATATATCAAATAGCTTGAATTCAATAATTTAAAACAAAAATTTAAATTCATATGATACCAATTCTTAGAGCAAAAAAATAAATGACACACGATTAAACGATTTTTTACTACTTTTGAAATTTCAGTGGTGCAGCTGGCAGAGTGAAAATTGCCTAAAGGTTAGAAAAGAGTATAGAATCTTCGGCACGCCGAAGATAATCCTTTCCCACTTGTTTATATTCATTTCGAAGGGGGAAGCGTCGGAGAACCCCAAAAGTTGCTTTTAATATGTTAGTGATGACAAAAATTTATCTGCACATTTCCGTCCGTCTGTCTGTATGTGTGCAAAGTAGTTACTCAGCTTTATTTTCTATCGGGATGTAAGTTGACACAGAGACCACTGGATCTTAGCTGCCATACAACTGGAAGTCGGACTTGGACATTTTTCTCACGTGTTTTTAACTATCGCCTTGCACATTTGAATATCCTAATTACTCATCAATGTTAAAAGTAAATAAAGCCAAGTGCAAAGTTTTGAACAGACTGCAACAGAATCGAGTATGCCATCGAATATCACAATGGTTCGATGACGAGTTAAAAACAAAATTTAAGTATTTTGAGCCTTCTCAAGTTGGTCCTGTGCGAAACGTTAGTTTGAAATATGTGATTTAAAATAATTTTTTCAAAATTGAAGTCTAAAAATTTACTTTTACATGATGCTTTTTATTCCGTGAACCCATTAAAAATGGGTAAAAAGGGTATAATGGTTTTGTGCAAAAGTATGTAACAGGCAAAAGGAACTATCTCCGACCATACAAAGTATATATTGATCATTATCAACAGCCGAGTCGATCTAGCCATGTCCATCTGTCTGTAAGTCTGCATGAACACGCAGATATCATAGACTATAAGAGCTAGAGACTTCATATTTGGAATATAAGTTGTCGTAGTCCCGTGGCAGTACAAGTTTGTTTCATTTGATCGATAACTCGTCCCGTTAAAAAATTATCGATAAATTGATTGACTGTTGATACTGATCAAGAATATATATACTTTATGTATTTGGAATATATGTTCTCGTAGTCCCGGGACAGATCAAGTTTGTTTCAATTTATCGATAATCGATAATAATATATATAATCTTGAATAGCATACACATCCAACAAATAATTCTCTTTTTGGATACCACCCCCCAATCCCCCAAAACGGTAGAAAAACATATTTTTTAAGGTATGACCTTGCAACTCGGTTTGGTCACACATTTTATTGCCAATTTTAAGCCCAACAATGTTCAGTAAGAGCGGACAAAAAACAAATAAGTTGTTTGCTATTTCACTTTCCATAGTGTGGCTCAGTGAAAATGCAAGCTAAATGCTTACACCGCTTGCACTGCTTGTACTGCATATGTGAGTTTGTATGTATATACACTGATAGGTTACTTTGAATGAATGTGAGGACTGGGTTCAGGGTATCTTCAAGTCGGTCACTCCCGACTTGTTTTTACTCTCTTTACCTTTAGAAAGATTTTGAGAGAGCCAGTGTCAATGAATAATGTCTCTCTTTATAATCTTTTATCAAAACAAAACATGCAGTAGAATGATATTCGAATATCTCGAAGTGCGTTCTAAATAAATGTAATTTTTTTTAAATTTTATTGTTTCCCTACGAAAATATGGTAACACAAGGAGTTTTCAAGAACTTTTAATTTCTTGGTCTCGGCAAAATGCCCATATACATAATCAACTATAAATTGTTTACCAATAATATTCAAACTAAAATAGCATTGGTTTTTTCGTATCCCTTTTTAGGCCGCATTATTCATATAACCGATGACGTCATTGACTATCGCGAATGGATACGTGATAACTTTGACTATTTGATTGCCGTCGATCCTATCTCGCCGTTGCCCGCCTACACGAATAGCGCCGGAAAGTATGTGATCATGCCCTCCGGTACCGTCGTGCACCAGATCTATCATCCGCACGCAGTGCTGCAGACGCACGCGCTGGCGCAGACCTATCATACGGCAGCAGCAGCAACGGCGGTGGCAGCAGTTGCACAACAGCATCATCATCAGCTGCAGCCTCAGACGCAGTTGGTCAGCAGCCTGAATCTGACGGCGCTGCGTCATCGACGGGGCAGCACCTCATCCGCCGATGATTCCGAAGACAGTAAAGACGGCGAGGTTACCGAGCGGGAACGTGAGCCGTTGGTCGTTGTCAGCCAGCCAATTGTTGAGATTATTGACATCACCGCCTCGCCGCCGAATGGACTGGATGTGGGAAGGATGCCAATGATTGTACCCAAGCCTATCAGCAACAGCTCTTTATCGGGCACGTCGGTAATGCACACAACCACACGCATAGATACATGATGAATGGCTGCAGGCCTCATTCAGCAGCAACACGCCGGCTGTGTAATGCTGCCCGCAATTGCGCCCAACCCAAATGCAACGCCGCGTACGCAACTGTTGCACAGCTATTGCGGCGTCGCCGGTGCAGCAATTGCGGCCAGCATGCCAGCAAAGCCACAGGCTCAGCTATGCCAACATACATCTGTATCTTCTTCACAACTACAAGAGCCAGACATAAAGCAACTCAGCGATGCCCCCGCAGACGCATTAGTGGACGATCCACCATTGAATACCAGGCTCAATCTATACACCGCCACCAGCAATAACACAGTGATGCGAAGTTACGGCCAACAGCAGCCGCAACGAGGTCACAACAATTCATATTATCGTCAGCAGTTTTATGTGGCGCCACACATGCAGCTACAATTGACCAAATCTACCACCAACACGCAACAGAGCGTCAGTTACAACGTCCACCATCCACAGCAGCGACCACAGCATCTGCGTCTGTCCAGCAGCAATAGCAGCAACAATAGTGGAACCAACAGCGGAGGTAGCTATCAGCAGCAACATCATCATCACCACCATCAACAACATCATCAGCAGCAGCAACCGCAGCATCATCAGCAGCAGCATCATCGGCGCCATTATCACTCAAACTCATCGAGATCGGTAGGTTTGCCAACAGTATCATCATCATCCTGCACAGCTGCGATAACTGGAGCGCATAGCGGCAACAACCGTTTGCAACAAATGCGCGCCACACGTCTCGTCAATTCATCATCCTCAATTATTTCCATATCTTCTGAATCCTCAGTTGGCAGCTTAAGTTCGTCACCCCGTTCACCGCGTTGCGGCTCTGGTGGCGAATCCACTGACTCCGCTGCCGGCCAATTTGTCACTGCAGAAGATCGCTAAAGATATTCAGGTCCAATTCCAATATTTAAGAAGCTATTGCGAGCGAGTTAGCGATAGCAGCATGTAAATGAAAATGAAGTTTAGTTAGCGAGAGATGGAAATATCCATGTGCATTAACAATTCCGTGCATTCAAAACTATTGGTTGGCTGGTTTTTTTTTAATAATTTCTTTACCATTAATTATTCATGCATAAATAGGCATATTCATGTGTATTTATGTATACATAAATTGTTAATATGTATGTACGTATATTAAGCTCATATTTTTATATATTATTATTTTTTTCAATGTTAATGAACATAAGAAATTATATAATCTAAAAATATATGTATATATGAAAACACAAAATTAAAAAAAGAATCACAATATTGAATACATGGAAAAACATACACAACCACACAAAATGAAATGTAACTTAGTAGCTCTATGTAATCTCTCTACAAAAATGGCAATTAAATAATGCATAATTTCATTAGCTAAACATGCATAATCCGTATATTGCTGATTCGCTTGCGCCTTTCAGCAACTATCATATGTACATACAACACATGTACATACAACAACTTACCCAAATACACACATGCATACAAGCATGAATATATATCTATATGCACTTTGCCCTTGAATTTTTTTCATTAAATTTTGTTTCTAAAATAAAATGTGACACAAAACCCCTGAAACTGATTTAAGCAAAACAAATTAAACTTAAATATAAATATTCAGTGTATAAGCGTAATGTGAGGTACGAAATGAAGTATATATATGAAATATTATTTTATTAAGAAAAAAGTGTATAGAATTGTGTAATCTTAAGGCTACTAACTTCTTCTAATTCTTTTTTTTATGATGTATGATGCTTATAATCGTGTAAATGCCCAATGCGGGTGCTATTATCATGGTATTGAACAACTACTTATTTCCATGATAAAATCTAAATCTATCGATAAGCTGCTTATTAAATTAACGCCTCAAATATTTGTATTATCATTGAATATCCAAATACGATTCCTGTACTATTATTATTTAAACAAGTAAGAATGCTCTAGTCGGGATAGCGCGACTAGGAGATACCCTGAACCCAGTCCTTACATTTTTTCATACTTACCTTTCAGTGTCCATACATGCAAGCACAAACATGCTGCACGCAGTACAAGCAGTTTATGCAGTTAGCTTCCTTCTTCACTAAGGACCCAAATTGTAAGGTCGTACCTTCGAAATTTTGTGCCTCTATCTCATAACATTTAAATTATATCCCAAAAACGCTAGATTGAAATCGAAAAAGGTCGATATCTTTTGATCGGATCGAGTTATCGATCAAATGAAACAAACTTAACCTGTTCCGGGATTTCGAGAACTTATATTCCAAATATGAAGTCTCTAGCTCTTATAGTCTCTGGTATCCGCGTGTTCATACAGACGGACGGACGGACATGACTAGATCAACTTGACAGTTGATACTGATCAAGAATATATATACTTAATATGTTCGGAGATGCTTCCTTATGGCTGTTACATACTTTTCCACAACTTCACAATACCCTTTTTAACCATTTTTAATGGGTTCAGGGTGGCATTGTTTTTATACCCTGAACCCATTAAAAATGGGTAAAAAGGGTATTATGGCTTTGTGCAAAAGTATGTAACAGACATAAGGAAGCATCTCCGACTATATAAAGTATATATATTCTTGATCAGTATCAACAGCCGAGTCGATTTAGCCATGTCCGTCTGTCTGTCTGTCCGTCCGTCTGTATGAACACGCGGATATCAGAGACTACAAGAGCTAGAAACTTCATATTTGGAATATAAGTTCTCCTAATCCCGCGACAGATCAAGTTTATTTCACTTGATCGATAACTCGTCGCATTCAAAAGTTATCGATAAATTTAGATTTTAGACTAGCGTTTTTGGGACATAACTTCAAAGTTAATAGAGCTACAGACCCCGAATTTGGCATGCATAATAGCATACACATGTAACAAATATTTCACTTTTTGGATACCACCCCCCAAACCCCCAAAAAGTTGAAAAAACGCATTTTTGAAGGTACGACCATGCAATTGGTTTTGTTCACACATATTATTGACAATTGTATGTTCCAAAAATTTCAGTAAGATCGGACAATAAACACAAGTTATTTGAGATTTAACTTTCTATTGTATGGGGCTCAGCGAAAAAGCAAGCTAAGTGCTTAAACCGCATGCACTGCTTGCAGTATGTGTGTGTTTGTATGTATGCACACTATTAGGCAAGTATTAATGAAAGTCAGAACTGGGTTCAGGGTATCTCCTAGTCGGGCACTCCCGACTAGAGCACTCTTACTTGTTGTTCTATAATATTGGTAGCAAATTAATTTGATTACAGCTATTTTATATTTGAAAATAAGAATAAGCAAAAAACAAGTGGGAAAGGATTATCTTCGGCGTGCCGAAGATTCTATACTCTTTTCGAACCTTTAGGCAATTTTCACTCTGCCAACTGCACTACTGAAATTTCAAAAGTAATACAAAATCGTTTTATCGCGTGGCATTTATTTTTTTGCTTAAAGAATTGGTATATGAAT
Source organism: Drosophila flavopinicola (assembly GCA_035042425.1). Classification (NCBI taxonomy): domain Eukaryota; kingdom Metazoa; phylum Arthropoda; class Insecta; order Diptera; family Drosophilidae; genus Drosophila; species Drosophila flavopinicola. The sequence goes on along the minus strand of JAWNLL010000067.1, from coordinate 32,125 downwards.
TTAAATTTTGCATTTAAAGTATTGAATTCAAGCTATTTGATATATATTTGAAAGAAAAAATTAGTAAACAAAAAAAAATCAATAAGTCGCGCGCGGCTGGGATTTGAACCAAGTTCTCCCCGTTTGTCAGTTCAGCACTCTAATGCCTACGCCACCAAGCAGTTTTGAAATGCGTTGACAAACTCGATTATCTTATCGTTTTTTTCGCGTTGTATAGTTTTTGTTCTAAGACATTGGTAGCAAATGAATTTGATTACAGTTATTTTATATTTGCAAAGAAGAATAAGAAAAATGGAAAACAATGACCAGACGCCCGCTGGACTCGAACTCGGGACCTTTCGTTTGCTAAGGCGTCACTTAACCCCGCCACAAGCCGTTTCAATGATCGATGACAAAATTCCTTGAAGAGCAGACTATCAAAAGCTTACTACTTGCGCTATACTTTGTTTGCTCATATGCACCTGTTCTTTCAAAATATTTAATGACGCATATCTTCGCTGATTATGACTCAATCGTTTTGCAATTTTACCCTTTGATGAGTTGTAAGGATGTTCAAGTGTACAAGAATATTGAAAGCAATTCCTTTGAAAACATCGGATATATGGCCAAAACCGACTTAGAGTTGTATGGCAGCTATAAGATATAGTGGTCCGATCCGGCCGGCTCTTTGAATAATAAGTATATGTGCAAAGTTTTATCGCGATAGCTTTGAAAACATGGGATGTATGACCAAAACCGACTTCAAGTTGTATGGCAGCTATAAGATATAGTGATCCGATCCAGCCGGCTCCAACCAATGTGCTGTCCCCTTGAATAAGAAGTGTCCGTGCAAAGTTGCATCGCGATAGCTCAAAAACTGAGGGACTAGTTTGCATACATACAGACAGACAGACATGACTAGATCAATTTGTTTTGTTTTTCTAAGCATACTGGCAGTAACTTTTGGGGGTCTCAGACGCTTCCTTCTATGCGTTACAAACTTCAGCACAAACTTAATATACTATTTTTCTTCGAAAAGAGTATAAAACAAGTAGAGTGCTCTAGTCGGGAGTGCCCGACTACGAGATACCCTGCACCCAGTCCTTACAATCATTCGTACTACTCTAAACACACATGCTGCAGTACAAGCAGTGCAAGCGGTTTAAGCAGTTAGCTTGCTATTTCGCTGAGCCCCACACAATGGAAAGTTAAGTCTTAAATAACTTCTGTGTTTATTGTCCGATCTTATTGAAATTTTGGGGCAAGCAATTGTCGATAATATGTGTTACCAAACCAAATTGCAAGGTCGTACCTTAAAAAATGCGTTTTTATAACTTTTGGGGGGTGTGGGGGTGGTATCTAAAAAGTGAAATATTTGTTACATGTGTATGCTATTCGAGATTATACATGCCAAATTTGGGGTCTCTAGCTCTTATAACTTTGAAGTTATGTCCCAAAAACGCTAGTCTAAAATCAAAATTTATCGATAACTTTTGAATGCGACGAGTTATCGATCAAATGAAATAAACTTGATCTGTCGAGGTATTAGGAGAACACACAGATATCAGAGACTACAAGAGCTAGAGACTTCATATTTGGAGCATAAGTTCTCCTAATCCGGGACAGATCAAGTTTATTTCATTTGATCGATAACTCGTCGCATTCAAAAGTTATCGATAAATTTCGATTTCAGACTAGAGCTTTTGGGACATAACTTCAAAGTTTTAAGAGCTAGAGGCCCCAAATTTGGCATGTATAATCTCGAATAGCATACACATATAACATATATTTCACTTTTTGGATACCACCCCCCAAACCCCCCAAAAGTTCCAAAATTTTTGAAGGTACGACGTTGCAATTTTTTTTGGTCACACATATTATCGACAATTGCTGGCCCCAAAAATATCAATAAGATCGGACAATAAACACAGAAGTTATTTAAGATTTAACTTTCCATTGTGTGCGGCTCAGCGAAAAGCAAGCTAACCGCTTGCACTGCTTGTACTGCTTGTAGTGCAGCATATGTGTCTTTAGATGAGTATAAATGATTGTAAGGACTGGGTTCAGGTATCTCGTAGTCGGGCACTCCCGACTAGAGCACTCTTACTGTTTTTGCACATTTATATTGTGTAGATAAGATTTTCGCTCAATGTGTTCAATTTGACCATCAAAGTTTTTGTTAGTACGTCAAAATGGTCAAGGGAAAGGAATTAAGTGTGGTTGAGAAGATAATAATATTATATCTTCACAATGAAGGGCGATCTACCAATTATTATTGCCAAATGTTTGACAGAAGTCCTACCACTATCCGAAGTGCTATACAGCGTTTGAAATATCGTGGTAGATTGGAAAATATCCAGCGTTCTGGACGTCCAAAGTCTTTATCTGCCAGAGAGGAGAGGAAAGTTCTACAGGAAAACAGGAATACCCCACATATTTCTGCTCCAAAGATTAACGATATTTTCCAAACAACCCTCAACACAAGCGTATGTGATGAAACTGTCCGCAGGGTGCTCCGATCAAAAGATATACATGGTCGAGTTTTCAGAAAAAATTATAATTTCCACTGTAAATTTTACAAAGAGATTATCTATTGATAATTGCTACAAAATACAACCATTTTCACTCTGGGAGACTATCATATTCATCGGCTAGAGCAAATACAACAGTTTTGGCTCTGGCAGTCGTCACATTATATGGCGTAAGCCTGGATACGCGTTTAGTCCTAAAAATACAAGAGCAACTATAAAGCACGGTGGAGGTTCAGTTATGGTTTGGGTCTATATGTCTGCACGTGGTATGGGCAATTTGGTTTTTGTTGATGGCATTATGAACCCTAATGTGTATCTTAACACTAAATAGTCAAAGGCTCCCCCACAGAGTCCCTACACAAATCCCATCAAGAATCTATAGTCATATCTTAAGCTAAAAGTTAGATAGAACCATATTTCTTCAAAAGTAGTCTTAAAGCAGGTGCATCAGGATGAATGGTCCAATATAGGTCCCGAATATTGCCGTAGATTGGTGGAATCGATGTCAAGACGCTTGGAGGGTATATGAGACAGCAAGGGACACAAAAAAAATAATAACTTAAACTGCATTACCTAAATTTTCGTAACATAAGTAAATATATATAAGAGCGATGAATACTTTTGTGACATGAAAATATGCGTTTTTTTCCGTTGTGTTGCTCTATTTTGATAACTGTTAAACGTTTTCCAATTTTTATACCCTGAACCCATTAAAAATGGGTAAAAAGGGTATAATGGTTTTGTGCAAATGTATGTAACAGGCATAAGGAAGCATCTCCGACCATATAAAGTATATATATTATTGATCAGTATCAACAGCCGAGTCGATCTAGTCACGTCCGTCTGTCTGTCCGTCTGTATGAACACGCAGATATCAGAGACTACAAGAGCTAGAGACTTCATATTTGGAACATAAGTTCTCCTAATCCCGGGACAGATCAAGTTTATTAAAATTTATCGATAGCTCGTCCCGTTCAAAAGTTATCGATAAATTTCGATTTCAGACCAGCGTTTTTGGATATAACTTACAAGTTATAAGAGCTAGAGGCCCCTAATTTGACATGTATAATCTCGAATAACATACACATGTAACAAATATTTCACTTTTTGGATACCACCCCCCAAACCCCCCAAAAGTTAAAAAAACCCATTTTGAAGGTACGACCTTGCAATTTGGTTTGGTAACACATATTATCGACAATTGTTTGCCCCAAAAATTTCAATATGATCGGACAATAAACACAGAAGTTATTTAAGATTTAACTTTCCATTGTGTGGGGCTCAGCGAAAGAGCAAGCTAACTGCTTAAACCGCTGGCACTGCTTGTACTGCTTGTACTGCAGCATGTGTGAGTTTAGAGTAGTACGAATGATTGTAAGGACTGGGTTCAGGGTATCTCGTAGTCGGGCACTCCCGACTAGAGCACTCTTACTTGTTTCTTTTGCATTGTCTTTCGTAAACATCATTCTACGAATGCAGCGAAAAAAAATATAAAAAAGTAGTTGCTAAGATGGTGAAATACTTGGGTTTATGCGCCATATGCTTAGCAATTGAATACTTTAGTGATTCACTGTATAACGTAATTTAACTATATGTTAATTATAATGTGTACTTATCCAATTATGCGTAAGATGATAAATAACTTATCATGCTAATTATTATGATCAAGAAAATAAGGATGAAGATGTTGCCAAACTCTGCAAAAATGCAACTGGAGCAAACAGCTTAATAAAGTGCAGTTCACGCACAACAAACAGCAATAATCAAACCATCGAAAATCTGTTGTTCTTCATTACCACTTGATGTAGGTGAACTTGAAGGTCTTGGGATCGCTGGCCTCGCACACATACAGCATCAGAATTTTGCAATTGGCATCGTTGAATAGCTCGCGATGGGCAAACATATGCACACAGTTCTCGTTGCCACCATAATTATCCGGCATTTGCTTGGGTCCGTTCCATGGAGCATAGGTCATAGGACGACCTGTTGATTGCCAGTAGAAGGCGCCCTCGGTGCCCAGATCATTGCCGGATATCCAAAAGTAATCGTTGCTCTTGAAACTCTTGGCTTTAATATACTTGATCAGTGCCTCCATCTCCGGCTTGTCCTCAATTGAGGCCAAATGAGCGTTCATCATGCGACAAGCGGCCGCCGCCTGGAACCAGTTCACCTTGTTCATTGGCTCGATGTAGTAGTAGTTATCGCCAATTCGTATAAACGGCGTTGTGTCAATGTCCGACGGTATTCCTTTAACAGGTTCCAACGATAAAAAAAAATAAGATGCCACTTAAAATAGTGCTCACCATTGTACACCTCCGTGCGGTAATTGGTGAATATGTTCACATCGGGCAGATACGATAAAGCCGGAAGACAGCAACAGCTTAGAAGTATCAGGACCAAAATAGTTGCATACTGTTTGTACTGTGGATGCATTTTGATCCAACTAACTGTAAGTTTTGAATGCAAACTGTTCAGATTCCAGATTGAAGGGGTCTTTTATGGGCAACTTGGAACGAGATTGCAACGAATATTCATAGAGCTTCAACCGCTGTCAGCTGTTATTTCAAACACCTGCGTAACCATCATGATAAGCACCCAGGTTGTTTGAAAGTCGTATAGAAAGCCGAATACGCACCCCAACAGAAAGTTCTTCCAATTACTCATTGGTTTAGCTATGTGTATACACTTACGTTAAAGTTATTGTTTGTACATACTAGATATCTGCATAAATTCACTCAAAATTTGAGACCGATAGAGTACTTTCGATTGAAGTTGAATGCGTAGAATGCAATGCACACAACGAAAGACTGTGTGTGTTTGGCTTTGAATGAAGTTGTGTTCGAAACGTACGGTATTCTTATAAAATGAGCCCGTATAACTGAATGCACAAAGGGGAATAATGAATTTGACATAGTGGAATTCCTTATACCGTTTTAGCTGCCGTTGCTTTTTATGCATGATCCTCAGCAATTCTCATGCTTCACCATGTTTTACTATGCTCTGGTTAATTCGAATGAGCTCGAAAAAATCGCCTTCTCTCTCATTCATATTCGGGCCTCTTCATATACATGTAGAAATATCACACGAGCATATGCATTTATCTGAACTCATTCGAGCTCGCATTCAAATTCGATCATTAATTACATACATATGTACGTACATACATCATTTAAATAATGCATTTTTACTATCCCAATTTTAAATGTTCTTTCTTGTTTGCCCATATGTACAACCATTTCGAGGCGTACGTATCTTTGTATGTTATGACAATCTGATGAAATTTAAACTTTCGCCCTCTATTTTCATCTCAGGTGGCCGATTCTGTTAAAAATATTGGTAATGGTATAATGATCCTTAAAAATGAGGTTGAATCGAATGAAAATTAAACTTTTGCGAAATTTTCTATAAAAAGCGATTATAATTTCTATTTAAAACTTCTTTTTCTAGCTATCGTCATTTATGCCAAAGCAGAATTATAATATATTTCCATTTATTGACTGCGAATTTTGGTTGTTGTTTAGCTTCATGCATTTAATTTTGTGGTGTCATACTACAAGAACATTTCATATACTGCCGTTAATATGGAAGTAGCTAGAAAGATCATGAGGCCAAACAACAATAATAATTCGCAGTCAATAAATGCAGCACGCTGACCAAAAATACGTTTGCTATCCTTTGGCTTTGCCAAATCTAAACAAGTAAGAACGTTGCAGTGGGGCGTAGCAGACTGCGTAATACTCTGATACCATTGTATGAACAGCTGAAAGCAGGTGGATTTTCGTGGTTTTTGAGTGCGGAAGGGGGCGTTGTCCTAAAATTTTTGTGCACCACTTAAGAGTGTGATATCAAACCGAATTGCAAGGTCATACCTTGAAAAATTAGTGTTTTTCACATTTAGCGGGATAAGGGTACGTGAAAAATGTGAAATATTTGTTAGATGTGTATGCTATTCGAGGCTATACATACATTTGTACCTCTAGCTCTTAAAACTTTTAAGTTTTGGCCCAAAACAGGACGAGCTATCGATAAAATGAAACAAATTTGTACTGTCCTGGGACTACGAGAACTTATATTCAAAATATGAAGTCACTAGTATTTATAGTCTCTGATATCTGCGTGTTCATATAGACGGACAGACAGACGGACATGGCTAGATCGACTCGGCAAATAAGGTAGCGAAATAGAGATATAGAGGGAAAAGAAAAGGGGAAATAGATTTAACTAAACACGGGCACTTAAATACAAAATAATATAAGATTTTATTAATGTGAGAGAGAGCTCAACCGAGATTACATGGAAAACGTCGTTGTAGGCCTTGCAAGAACACGAAGAGGATTGTGCAAAGCGTAAACAGTCGTGCATGAAGGTAAAAGCAAGGGGCCGTAATTTCTAGTTGGCCTACCAGGAATAAAAAGTTTAGGCGAGCTAACAGAAAGAAAGAATCTATGTCCACCATCTAATCCACCAAGCGTTGTTCTACGGTTAAGTGACGACGGAAGATTAATAAGCAAAAGCAGATCCACGTAAGGCAAAGAGCAGAAATCGCTTCTACACGGATTATATTCGCTCTTGGAAGTTTTGGTACTGCGGACACCAAATACATGAGCAGTATTCAAGAATAGGCCGAACTAGTGATACAAAGAGCACTTTTGTGGTGAAATGATTGTTAAATTCTTTCGACCAACGCTTAATGAAGCCAAGTACACCTTTGGCCCCATTAGTGATAGATAACATATGCAAGTAAGCTTGTTATCAAAAATGACTCCAAGATCTTTAACTGTAAAAATACATTGCAATGGAACATTATCAATCGTATGAGTGGTTAAGTGGGGTTAAGTCCGACTAAAAGTCATGAACATACATTTATAACAATTAAGCTGCAGTTGATTGACCGAACACCAATGCTGCATAGAGCTCAGATCATTTTGCAGATGAGTATGACACAAGGGATAATAATGAAAATAGTAAGCAGTAAAGTTCCAAGATGTCTACCTTGTGGTACACCAGAAGTAACGTGAACCATTTTCGAGGTAGTTGACCTAAGCAATACTCTTTGTGTGCGCCCTTTCAATAAATAAATGAGGAAGGGGATCCTAAACAATCAAGCTTATATAGCAAGATATTATGGTTAACAGAGACAAATGCTTTACTAAAGTCATTCACCGGATAGGTAATTTCAAGCAAGTTGGTCGTAGTGGACCGACTCTTAATAAAGCAATAAAGCCATGTTGGGCAGGGGAAATAGTCGACTTACAAAGATGTTGCAAAGTCGAATGATTTTTATACCCTGAACCCATTAAAAATGGGTAAAAAGGGTATTATGGTTTTGTGCAAATGTATGTAACAGGCATAAGGAAGCATCTCCGACCATATAAAGTATATATATTATTGATCAGTATCAATAGCCGAGTCGATCTGGCCATGTCCGTCTGTCTGTCCGTCTGTCCGTCTGTCTGTCTGTATGAACACACAGATATCAGAGACTACAAGAGCTAGAGACTTCATATTTGGAACATAAGTTCTCCTAATCCCGGGACAGATCAAGTTTATTAAAATTTATCGATAGCTCGTCCCGTTCAAAAGTTATCGATAAATTTCGATTTTAGACCAGCGTTTTTTGGATATAACTTACAAGTTATAAGAGCTAGAGGCCCCTAATTTGACATGTATAATCTCGAATAGCATACACATGAACAAATTTTTCACTTTTTGGATACCACCCCCCAAACCCCCCAAAAGTTAAAAAAACGCATTTTTGAAGGTACGACCTTGCAATTTGGTTTGGTCACACATATTATTGACAATTGTTTGCCCCAAAAATTTCAATAAGATCGGACGATAAACACAGAAGTTATTTAAGATTTAACTTTCCATTGTGTGGGGCTCAGCGAAAAGCAAGCTAACTGCTTAGACCGCTTGCACTGCTTGTACTGCTTGTACTGCAGCATGTGTGTGTTTAGATTAATATGAATGATTGTAAGGACTGGGTTCAGGGTATCTCGTAGTCGGGCACTCCCGACTAGAGCACTCTTACTTGTTTCAAATAATTTTGGGATGGCTGATAACTTTGTAATGGCTGTATAATTCGAAATATCTGACTTCCCACCTTTTTTTATGTAAAGGAATAACAAACGATTTCTTCCATATAGATGGAAAGACTACAGAATCAAGGGATTAATTAAAAAGCTTTACCAATGGTTGAATAAGCGAAGTACAGCACTCCTTCAGCACACAACTAAGGATGATGTCAGGCCCTTTAGAGATAGAATATTTTAGAGATTTAATAGAAGTGAAGTTTTAGAGATTTTTCGAGTCATTAAGTGGTTAGAAGGGCAATTTGAAAAGGATAAGACACATTAGTAGGGGTGACAGAGGAATAGGTTGACTGAAAAAATGTAGCAAATAGGTCAGAAGCAGCAGAATCATTACTAGCTTTTTCCATCCCAAGCAAAAACTAAGAATGCAAACCATAAGATTTGCGCTTAGGATTCACAAAATTGTAAAATTGTTTAGGATCCTGACTAAACTGACGTTTGCGATAAAGATAATTGCGAACAAGATAGTTCTCGTAGCATTGAGAGTTTAAAAGAAAAAAGTTTGACTTGGCTATATAAATACTCAGACAAGCCGAAATTAGAGCATGACTTCTTAATTTTTTAAAACATTTTGATTTTTTGTTTTTTAAGTAAGAAAGTGTTGGCGGAAACCATGGTGGTTATATGTTTTCGTAGAATATTTTAATAGCTAAATCTATGTCAACAGCATTGTCTAAAAAACCAATCAGTTGAATAAATAAGCTGATTAAGTAGGGTGTAATTCACCTTTCGAAAACAAAATATTGGCTTATTTGAGGTTTGTCAAGGTAAGGACGCCTTTGAAAAGCAAAGCAAAATTTCTAAAGTAGCATGGTAAAAATCTTCAGGGAAGTAACCTAGACACAGAAGCACTGGGACAGTCGTTGATAAAAACGAGATCAAGTATTCTATTCAATTGGTTATGAATTGAATTGATCTGAAACAACGAAAGATCATGCATGCCATCAAGAAACTAATGCTGAGCTGATGGAATAAGGTAATTTGTGCTGCTGAAAAATTACCATGTGATATTAGGCAGATTAAAAACGTCTAAAACCACAAAACGCTTCTCTGTTATAAGATATGTGTCGCATATAAACTTTAATATCAGAAGAAGGAGGGATATAAGAGCAAGTAATAAAAAGATCCTTTGATGGGAATATTACTTTAACAGCAACAATTTCTACATCAGGGGGCCAAGTAAAATTAAAAATTTCCGATTGGAGCGTGGCTTAAATGGTAATTAGAACACCACCACCTCTAGTCGGCCGATCACGTGTACAGATATTAAAATTTTTTTAAAAAATTTCTCAAACAGAAACAGTATTGTTTAACCAAGTTTCAGAGAAAGCGGTCATATCTGACTCAAAAGAATCATTATTAGAATATATACATTCTTATATTGTATGGTAATTCAATCGTAATTTAGTTTTTTAAAATTTTGCTGGATGCTGAACTACCAGCTGAAAGTGAGACAGGTGGAGGGGTGTTTCGAGTTTTAGCTTTAAATTCGTGAACTATCTATCATGTGGGCTGGCCAAAATTATGGGTCACAAATTATGTGGAACGTGGCAAGTGGAACACTTTTTTATTTAAATGAAGATATTTCACGAGGTCAAGAGAAGTAAGAAGAAGTAGTTTTGCTAGCAATATATGAGACTGTAGAGTCAGAAGTAGCCTGGATATGAAAACTTGCTTCCTAGAGGGAACCACATTGAAAACTGGTGGTTGTGCTGAAATCGCAATATTATTGTTGCTAACTTCAGTTGTAATTGGGCTTTGAGAAGTTCTGCATTTGCAACGAGAAGCAACTCTAACCGAAGTTGAAAGATTTGCAGGAGGGGTATGATTGGATCCACTGGGGACGTTAGTGTTTCAAGCGGTGGAGAAGGGGACAAAGAAAGAAGATGCGAAACGTCCACATTCTTAGGAGTTCAAAAAAGTATCGGAGTAGACTGGACAGCAGTAGGAGGCACAGGTACAGGTACACTTAAGAATTGCGACGCTAACTGGCGAACAGGAGGAGAAAATTTATATTGGCTAAGCAGTTCAGCTTGATTCAAAATCATTCGCAAGCAGCTTAGCCACAGTTTCCAATTTAGTAAACTGATTTTTCACGGAATTATACATTTGCGAGAAGTCAATTTCTATGTCTATGCATACTGGGCACGACCATTTCAAGCCACCGCTACCTTTTTTAGCAATTGCGGTGACTTTGTCACACTCGCGACCAATAAGACCTGCACATTTAGCATGCATAATATTATCTCACAACCAACAAAATATAAATTGTGGCTGTGCAGCATCTTCAGCCTGCTTAAAAGTGCAATTTAGTTTGCAGCACGACATATTGACTACAGGGGTCGAACAAATTACACAAATATAATACAAAATTTAAGCGTGCTACAAAAAACCGCTCAAGTTTAACTCAAAACTAGAGTAAATACACAAATAATGCGTTTGAGGAACAAAACAACAACAAAAAGTTTGGTGAGCGCGATGCCCAAAGAGAATATGCACAAGCGAACACACGCACAAACAGATGCTTGCAAACGAAAGCACCGAAACAAGATAAGCAAAAACAAATGGGGATTATCTTCGGCGTGCCGAAGATTTTATACTCTTTTCGAACCTTTCGGCAATTTCCACTCTGCCAACTGCACCACCGAAATATTTAATAACGCTTATCTTTGCTAAATATAACTCAATCGACCAGAAATTTTTAACATTGATGAGTTCTAAGGATGTGAGTTAAGGTGTACAAAAAAATTAAAGGTGATAGCTTTGAAAAGATCGGATCGGCCAATACCGACTTCCAGTTGTATGGCAGCTATAATATATAGTGGACCGATCAAGCCGGCTCCAACCGATGTTCTGTCTCTTGAAATAATAAGTCCCTGTGCAAAGTTTCATCGCGATAGCTCAAAAACAGAGAGAAAGACAGACAGACAGTCAGACAGACGGACAGACAGACAGACATACGGACATGGCAAGAACAATATGTTTTGTCATTGTAAGCATACTGGCAGTAACTTTTGGGGGTCTCCGACGCTATTTTATGCGTTACAAACTTCAGCACAAACTTAATATACTTTTGTCTTCGAAAACAGTATGAAACAAGTAAGAGTGCTCTAGTCGGGAGTGCCCGACTAGGAGATACCCTGCACCAAGACCTTACAATCATTCATACTAATCTAAACACACACATGCTACAGTTCAAGCAGTACAAGCAGTGCAAGCGGTTTAAGCAGTTGGCTTGCTTTTTCACTGAGCCCCACACAATGGAAAATAAAATCCTAAATATCTTCTGTGTTTATTGTCCGATCTTTCTAAAATTTGTAGGACATAACATTGGCTATAAAATGTGTGACCAAACCAAATTACAATGTCATACCTTCAAAAATGAGTTTTTTGAACTTTTGGGGGCATTGGGGGATGGTATCCAAAAAGTTAAATATTTGTTACATGTGTATGCTATTCGAGATTATACATGCCAAATTTGGGGCCTCTAGCTCTTATAACTTTTCAGTTTAAGTTAAGTGAACGGGACGAATTATCGATAAAATGAAATAAACTTGATCTGTACCGGCCCTACGAAAACTTTTATTCCAAATATGAAGTCTCTAGCTCTTGTAGTCTCTGATATTTGCGTGTTCATACAGACGGACAGACAGACGGACATGGCTAGATCGACTCGGCTGTTGATACTGATCAAGAATATATATACTTTATATGGTCGGAAATGCTTCCTTATGCCTGTTACATACTTTTGCACAATACCATAATACCCTTTTTACGCATTTTTAATGGGTTCAGGGTATAACAAGAGTGCGTACATAAGAATACGAGAGTGTAATATGATAGAAGGCAGGTCATTAATGAAGAGAGTAAACAATGAAGGTCCAAGATGACCTTGGGGAACACCATAAGTAACGGGAACCATTTTCGAGGTAGTCGACCTAAGCAATACTTTTTGAGTGCGACCTTTCAAATAGGTGGCAATCCATAAAAGAAATGAGGGAGGGAATCCTAAACAATCAAGCTAATATAGCAATATATCATGTTTAACAGAGTCAAATGCTTTACTGAAATCAGTATATATAACATTAGTTTGCATTTTCGATAGAAATGTATCATTTACCAGCAAGTTGGTCGTAGTGGACCGACTCTTAATAAAGCAATAAAGTCATGTTGGGCAGGGGAAATAGTCGACTTACAAAGATGTTGCAAAGTCGAATGATTTTTTCAAACAATTTTGGAATGGCTGATAACTTTGCAATGCCTCTAAAGTTCGAAATATCTGCCTTCCCACATTTTTTATGTAAAGGAATAACAAACGATTCCTTCCATATAGATGAGAAGACTGCAGAATCAAGGGACAGATTAAAAAGCTTAAGCAATGGTTGAGTAAGTGAAGTACAGCACTCCTTAAGCACACAACTAGGGATGTTGTCAGGCCCTGGAGAGAAAGAAGATTTTAGAGATTTAATAGAAGATAGAAGTGAAGTGTTACAGATGGTTGGAGTAAATATGTGGTTAGAAAATTAAATTTGAAAAGGATAAGACACATTAGTAGGGGTGACAGAGGAATAGGTTGACTGAAAAAATGTAGCAAATAGGTCAGAAGCAGCAGAATCATTACTAGCTTTTTCCATCCCAAGAAAAAACGAAGAATGCAAACCAGAAGATTTGCGCTTAGGATTCACAAAATTGTAAAATTGTTTAGGATCCTGACTAAACTGACGTTTGCGATAAAGATAATTGCGAACAAGATAGTTCTCGTAGCATTGAGAGTTTAAAAGAAAAAAATTTGACTTGGCTATAGAGTTTTTGACAAGTCGAAATTAGAGCCAGACTTCTTAAATTTTTTTAAACATTTTGATTTTTGGTTTTTTAAGTAAGAAAGTCTTGGCGTGAACCATGGTGGTATCTTTAAACCAGGTGTTCGAACGTATTTAGGTATACAAACGCCAAAGAGCGCATATATGTTTTCGTAAAATCTTTTAATAGCTAAATCTATGTCAACACCATTGTCTAAAAAATACCAATCAGTAGAATAAATAAGCTGATTAAGTAGGGTGTAATTCCCATTACGAAAACAAAATATTGGCATATTTGAGGTTGGTGAAGGTAAGGCGGGGGCCTTTGAAAAGAAAAGAGACATTTCTATAGTGGGATGGTGACCTAGACACAGAAGCACTGGGACAGTCGTTGATAAAAACGATATCAAGTATTCTATTCAATTGGTTATAAATTGAATTGATCTGAAACATCGAAAGATCATGCATGCCATCAAGAAAATCATGCTGAGCTGACGCAATAAGATAATTTGTGCTGCTGAAAAATGACCATGTGATATTTGGCAGATTAAAATCGCCTAAGACCACAAAAAGGTCATTATCACGCACATGGGTAGAAACTTCTCTGATATAAGATATGTGTCTCATATAAACTTGAATATCAGAAGAAGGAGGGATATAAGAGCAAGTAATAAAAAGAGCCTTTGATGGGAATATTACTTTAACAGCAACAATTTCAACATCAGCGGGCATAGTAAAATAAAAAATTTCCGATTGGGGCGTGGATTTAATGGAACACCACCACCTCTAGTCTGCCGATCACGTCTATAGCTATATGGCATGTGGAACACTTTTTTTAAAAGAAGATATTTCACGAGGTCACGAGAAATAAAATTTGGTTACTAATACGCTAGCGGTAGTTTTGATAGCAATATATGAGGCTGTAGAGTCAGAAGTAGTATCAGAAGCAAGCCTGGATATGAAAACTTGCTTCCTGGGGCAACCACATTGAAAACTGGTGGTTGCGCTGAAATTGCATTATTATTGTTGCTAACTTCAGTTGTAATTGGGCTTTGAGAAGTTCTGCATTTGCAACGAGAAGCAACTCTAACCGAAGTTGAAAGATTTGCAGGAGGGGGTATGATCGGATCCACTGGGGACGGTAGTGTTTGAAGAGATGGATAAGGGGACAAAGAAAGTATTGGCGAAACATCCACATTTTTAGGAGTTGCCAAAAAAATCGGAGTAGACTGGACAGGTAAAGGCACGCTTAAGAAGTTCGAATCTAACTGGCGAACAGGTGGCGACTCAAATTTATATTGGCTAAGCAGTTCGGCGCTTGATTCAAAATCACTCGCAAGAAGCCACAGTTTCAGTTTAGTAAACTGATTTCTCACCAAACTATACATTCGCGAGAAGTCAATTTGTATGTATGTATATGAATACTGGGCACGACCTTTTTAAGCCACCGCTACCCTTTTTAGCATTTGCGGCAACTCTATCATAACTCATGCATAATGTTGTCACACAACCAACAAAAAACCAGTGGGAAAGGATTATCTTCGGCGTGCCGAAGATTCTATACTATTTTCGAACCTCAATTTCACTCTGCCAACTGCACCACTGAAATTTCAAAAGAAGTAAAAAATCTATTTATCGCGTGACATTTATTTTTTTGCTCTAAGAATTGGTATCATATGAATTTAAAATTTTCTTTTAAATTATTGAATTCAACCTATTTGACATATATTTGAAAAAATAATTAGAAAAAAAATAACAAGTAAGAGTGCTCTAGTCGGGAGTGCCCGCTACGAGATACCCTGAACCCAGTCCTTACAATCATTCGTACTACTCTAAACACACACATGCTGCAGTACAAGCAGTACAAGCAGTGCAAGCGGTTTAAGCAGTTAGCTTGCTATTTCGCTGAGCCCCACACAATGGAAAGTTAAATCTTAAATAACTTCTGTGTTTATTGTCCGATCTTATTGAAATTTTTGGGGCAAACAAATGGCAATAAAATGTGAGACCAACCCAAAGTGCAAGATCGTACATTCAAAAATGCGTTTTTTGAACTCTTGGGGGGTTTCCAAAAAGTGAAATAATTGTTACATGTGTATGCTATTCGAGATAATACATGCCAAATTTGGGGCCTCTAGCTATTTTAACTTTTAAGTTATGGCCCAAAAACGAAGTCTCTCCAAATATGAAGTCTCTAGCTCTTATAGTCTCTGATATCTTCGTGTTCATACAGACAGACGGACGGGCAGATAGACAGACAGACGGACATGTCTAGATCGACTCGGCTGTTGATACTGATATACACTTTATATGGTCGGAGAGGCTTCCTTGTGTCTGTTACATACTTTTGCACAAAACCATAGTATCAAAAGTATTTCCTAAGATGGTGAAATTCTTTGGTTTATGCTCCATATGCTTAGCAAATAAATATTTTAGTGAGTCACTGTATATTCTTTATATGGTCGGAGATGCATCCTTATGCCTGTAACATACTTTTGCACAACTTCTTTTTTTCCGTTTTTAATGAGATCAGGGTATAAAAAGTTAGGTGAGCACGATGTACAAAGAGAATATGCACAAGCGAACACACGCCCAAACAACTGCTTGCAAACGGAAGCACCGAAGCAAGATAAGCAAAAAAAAGAACACAAACAACAAGTACAGAACTGACGCCACGTTAATAAATTGAATAACTGCTATTATTCGATGCACAGCTGATAAAACTTTGCACAAAAACCAAAGCGTTATAACCACAATAGCGTTGACCACAATATTGAGACAATTTCAGGTAATAAAATGCTTAAACAGCGCTAAGAAAAAATAAAAGTTGCAATGCACAATAAAACAGGTCAATCACAACTCAAGCTCTCAGCACATTGATCGGAGCTGGCCGGCTCAAACCACTATATCTTATAGCTGTCATACAATTGGAAATAAATTGAATATTTCAAAAGAAAAATTTAAATTCATATGATATTAATTCTTAGAACAGCAAAAATAAATGCATTCTTATTTCTGTACCTATTAAATAGGTATGTTGCTGATGACCTCCCCAAAAACTTGTGTCCTAGGTTTTCCGGCCACGCTCAATAGTACGCCCACCAGCCCCCATTCAAAAGAAATTGGAGATGCTTATATATCCCGCAGTTTTAGAGCTAAGGTCACACCATATTTGCAATATATAATACTGGTGACCTCCTCCACAGATCACAGTAAACAATTTCATCCACGGCCACTCCCGCCCCCGTAATTGCGAAAATCGATATATATTCCATATTCGAAATTTTAAAGCTAGAGTCACCCTAGAACGCCCCCCATCCAACCCGCCCCACGAGTCACGGAAGTCTATATCTCCCGAAGCTTAAGAGCTAAAGTCACCAAACTTTGAAGGTCGACTTCTAGCCAACCCCTTAAAAACTTTTGGGGAGCGAAAATCCATATTTCGCACAGTTTTTGGTCACCCCTAAAAGAAACTTGGAGCAAAAGGTATGAATATATCTTTTTGAGCTTGGACCACTCGGGGTAGCAGCTGAAATCAACTTTGATTCACTTGCAAAGAATAAAGGTACCACGATATGTATTTACTGAACCAACTACAACAGCTCTTGTGAAAATAGTGTTGACCATAGCCTGCAGCGTCTCAATCCATTTAAGCATGAGTATAATGAACCTTGGTGCTCTTTTTCATTGCTGCGAGTAGAGGGACGACATGCAAACGCTCCTAATTCATATGATGATAAGTTTCCGATGCTCCTCACTTAATGCACGCAGTTTGCTAGAAGCTACATAATTGCATTCTGGTCCAAGAGCACTCGTTAGTTATGCTCGTGGGCGAATTTGGCTAGATAACGCTCAAGAGGTCTGTCGTTGCTTTAAATGCAATTTACCTACAGATCAACTCCTAACAGCCTGCCCATTTCCTAATTGTGATGTCGACTTTTGTGGAAAGTCTACGTATAAGTCATATATCGCATTATTTGTTTGCTTCGCGGTTGCTTCCAAAGCGGTTCACTTGTATCCGACTTATCCACTAATATCTTTTTAATGGCTTTTCAAAGGTTTTTCGGCCGTTGAGGAGTCCCACAGACTATCCATTGCGACAACGTGACGAATTTCGTCGGAGCAAGTCGCTGATTTCGAGAGTTGTGAGCTTAAATCGAGGAGGAGGCGGACGTATTTCACGAATTCGCATCAAGAAGCGGATGCGAATTCGCGTTCATACCACCAAGAGCTCCTGACTTCGGGGGTCTGTGGAAGGCAGGTGTAAAGTCTGCAAAGTACCTACCCCTACGGACGGTCGGAAGCCTGCGGCTTACAGCAGAGGAAACCATGCTAAGCACCAGGCCCGTGGGAACACTCAGCGAGGATCCTAGCGACCGTGATGCCCCGACGCCATGTCATCTTTTAGTGTGCGGCCCACTGACCGCACAACCAGCAGAGGGGACCCCGGACGTGCTTCAATCGATGGCGTGCTGTCTCGTCGCTCAGGCAACAGGTCTGGCGGTGATGGTCGAACAAGTATGTGTTGGGGCTCCAGCTGCGAGCCAAGTAGCACCATCGCCTGCCGGACGTATGCGCTGGAGACCTGGAGGTCGTCGCGAAAGACAATCTGCCGCCCCAGCAGTGGCTGATCGGCAGGACGTCGTCGTACGGGCCGTCGACCTTAAGACGCCCATCTACAAGCTGGCACTGCAACCAAAATGATGAAGCGCACAGCGCTTCATGGGGGGCCGGTGTTGGCGTACTCCGCGCATCAATGATTTTGTAGTTGTAATTAAAATTTTAAAGTCTTGTCTAATTTAGGCTTAGGTCGGAGCGAGAACGCATTAAGCCTTCCACACCTTAGCGAAGCGTAGGCCTAAAGTCAGTTGTCGAAAATATTAAAACTATAAAACCCGTACTTTCGCACTACCGGTTTAAAGCGCCACTTAAACCATTTTAAATAAATAATAATTTGTTTGTAACCATATAAATTTTGACAATTATTGTCTCAGATCCGTCAAATCCAGCCATTTGAAGGCCAATCTGGCCAACTCAACAGCTTCACCCGAAGTATTGAATGCATCTGCTATAGTATACTCGACCGATAACGCCAGGTTCTCGAGAGGCTTTGAAAGCAATTCAAGTGGCGTCACCAAACAATTGGACATCCCTGAAGGAAGCGCTGATCAACGAATACAAGCAACATACGCCGTTTAAAGAGCTGCAAAGACGTGTTCACAATACCAACTACACTGTAAATCTGCATAAGTTCTCCAAAGAGCTCAAATACAAATCATCATTACAATATTAAGAAAATAGTGTTTGCTTCAGCTATGCAGAAAACCACCAATGCTTGCATACAAAATAAATCACCAAATTTTTAAGGACACTTGTGAGTCATGATATATATACTATATATAGTAGCTAAGCTGAGACACGTTGAAAATCTGTATAAAAACAAGTGGGGTAGGATTATCTTCGGCGCGTCGAAGACTTTATACTCTTTTCGAGCCGTTCGGAAACTTTCACTCTGCCAACTGCACATCCAAATAAAAAATCGAATTTTTCGCGTTGCATTTTAAACCCTGAACCCATTAAAAATTGATAAAAAGGGTATAACGAAGTTTTGAAAAACTATGTCCGGCTTATCACTTTTGGAGGGAAGGGAATACAGTATTCTTAGAGTAAGACAAGTTTGTTACATGTATCCGCTATTCGAGACTATACATACCAAATCTGGTGCCTCTAGCTCTTATAACTTTCAAGGTTTGACGAAAAACACTGGTCTGAAATATACTTGTATCCATAACTTTTGAACTGGACGAGTTATCGATAAAATTAAACAAACTTGATCTGTCCCGGGACTTCGAGAACTTATATTCCAAATATGAAGTCTCTAGCTCTTTTATTCTCTGATATTCGCGTATTCATACAGATAGACGGACAGACAGACGGACAGACAGACGGATAGATGCACAGACAGACCGTCATGGCTAGATCGACTCGGCTGTTGATACTGATCAAGAATATATATACTTTATATGGTTGGAGATGCTTCCTTATGCCTGTTACATACTTTTGCACAACTTCATTATACCCTTTTTACCCATTTTTAAAAGTTGCAGGGTATAAAAAAAGTGAAAAATAAATGAGGTCGCGACCTGGACTTTAACCAGCGACCACGCGTTTGTCAGCGCTTCACTTTACCACCCGCACTCGCCTTGAGGGAGGCTACTTTTGATTTGGAAGTCAACAACGAAATGCGACAACCTTCTGCAGTCTGGCTGCGTATATTTTCGCATGCGCCAAACGCTCTTATATGGCTCAGTAAATACATATCGTGGTACCTATATTATTTGCAGCTGAATCAAAGTTGATTTCGGCTGCTGCCACGAGTGGTCTAAGCTCAAAGGGATCGATTCATCCCAGTCTAGCTTTAACAGCCAGAGCTTTTGGAGCAGGATCTTTAACTTGATAATCAGAGGGCTTAAGAGGCCAAGCGGGTCAAATAACCGCGATGTCATCGAGAGAATGTTTTGTTAAAACACCCATCGCTCGAAGACCCATGAATGAATCGTCTAACTTAAATTGGAGGACGTCTTGTCGTGCTTGATAACGTCAGCAGCTTTTGTGTGGGATGATTTGACCATCTCACTTAGCTTAGTCAAACACCGTACTGCCAAAAAAGGTGCAGGCGCAGGGCCGTAAATTATGATATTTATCCTGAAGGACCTCAAAGAGTCGAATGGGTTCTTCCTCCACACTGCCAGCTGGAAATCTTGTTCTGCTTCATGCACCATTACCTGCATGTACACCTTTTTGATGTCAGCCGTCAATGCATACTTGTAAAATCTAAATCGAAGCAGAGTCAAATATAAATCCTCTTGAATGGTCGGTCCAAAAATAAAAAGATCATTCAACGCAACTAGAGACGAAGTCCGGCAAGATGCATTGACGTGCTCTGTAGTCTTATGACACACTGCTGCGGAATAAAGTACTGTGAAATACTTCGAATCTGGCTAGCTATATTTGACGTTTGACCTAATGAAACGTATCCTTCCGTGAATTTCAAGTACTCCCGCTTAACTCATGATTTCGAGATAAACGTCTTTCAAGCGACAAAAAACGACGTTTAGCAACCTCAAAGGAGTTACCAAGCTGATCGGGATGTGATTTACACGTCAGTCGTACTTTAAATTAACCCGACGGCAATATTTAGTGGCTCTTATACATAACTACTGTTCTATTGTTAATACCTTTTTGATGAAGGGTAATTCTTCCAATGACCCCAATTTCTGCAAAATGTCTATCGGGGTAAACGATTATTTCCAACAACACAGATTGACAACATGGGAATTCTTGGGAGCTGTTGGCGTGCAGCGCACTGGGACAATCCAGCCCACAAGTGTTTTTGTAGAATCGGACAATCCAGCCCGCAAGTGTTTTTTTTTCTGCAAAATTGGATAGAAGTTCAAAGAACGTCTCATCTCCGATGAGCATATTGATCTTCTATGGCTTACGGAAAATATGGACCAGCAAATTGCAGGTTCACAGGGATTTTCCAACCATTGATCATGTGCTCAGGGTGGTACCCATAGATAGTTTGTCTGTAAAATCCACATATCTAGTGAGAAATCGCTGCAATTGTGACACGCGACTTTACTACTGTATGTATCTTCTTCTTTACTTGCGTGTGGCATTGGGCAATCCCCAGTAAGCTGATACTCGCCTCTTCTCTACGCAGCTGCAATCGTTGTGCTAGCTCGTCTGTTACAAAATTAATTTGTGAACCAAAATCAAGCGAGGCTCTGACCAAGACGATGTCGCCACTTCCCGTTTTGCCGCCAACGACTGCTGTAGCTAGAATCACACTATCAGACACATTCGCATTTGAGGTCGCTGGTTGATCCAGTGCGGAGTCATGGTAACGCTCGAGTGTTAGAAACGGTAGAGTATCTGTGCAGCAGTGTGTTATATGAACGACTGCATGCTCTGCACTTGTTCGCATCTGGCAACAGATTGAGTTGTATACTGAGCAAATTTCTATCGAGTGGCCATCGGAATTGCAGTGCAAACATTTTGGGGTCATTTGATTGATTCTATCACTAGCTGCAGAACATGAAAATGAACTTTGTTTATTATTTTTGGAAACAGCCATGGACTCGTTCTAAGAGTTATCGGACACTATTTTTCCTGAATCTTGTGCACAATGGTGCTGATATCTACGGCTTAAGACTGTTTCGTCTGGTGGTTGGGTCCAATTTGTTAAGAATTGCGTTTGAAATCTTTTTGTCATCGCCTATCGAGAGTAGCGAACCATAGATAGCGGAAACAGTGTCAATCATCTATCGCAAAGGGCTGCGCTATCTTTGGCAAGCTAAAACAAGCCGAAATAATCTTATTGAATATAAGACATTCATTGTCGTATACTCTTTTTAGGCTTGCCAAAGCTATTAGATAATTGTGCTCGGTGACTTGGAATGCTCTAACAGTACATAAAGCTTCAGCAGAGAGACATGATATGATATGATTGAAATTCTCCATACTTGGAATCACACTATCGTTATGAATAAGTGCTTCGAACAGAGCATTTTCCACTAAACTTTAGAAATGCGAGATGCGGAAGACGAGTTCGCCGAGCTGGAGCTGGAATGCCTGCAGGCGTTGCATTATTTATAACTGACTTTAGACGAGATTTTTTGCGTTAAACAAATCTCTTCCTGTTCAAAACGATATTCATCGTCTGGATCAAAAGCTTCTACTCGAGTCTGATATTTTAAAGCTGTTCTATACGCGAGATCAAAATTTCTAATCTACATTCCATTTCTGTAGATTCTAGGTTTAATTTACCTTTTATTATTTGGTTATTTAAACGCAATATGCTTTTAATGCTTATATTGCGATTATTTTTTGAATCATCAAAAGTTACTGTGGTTATCATATTTATGCTTAATTCGATTTTTTACTTATTAATTTAAAATAAAATAGAAAAAATCGAATTTATACTCTAAAGCAATTGTTTTAAATTTCAAAAGTTGTCGATAATGATGCTTCGATGTCAAATATAGAGAAATTAAAGCGTGTCTATGACAATAGTTGTCTGATAGTATCGGATACTATCGCAAAATTACTCGATCTTCCAAAGATGCATAATCGACAAAGTTCGGGCTAGTTGTGAGTCGCTATTGTCTTTATGCAATCACAGACAGATTTGTAACCTTCTGCTCATACATTTGATTATGAGCACAGTACACATTACGCGTTCTACATGGGACGAGAGCTTAAATAACAGTCAGCGTTAAAGATCGTTCTCTGTGCATCAACTGCTTCAGAAGGGGTCATACAACAAAGACTTGCAAATCAAGTACTTGTAGAGTTTGCTCCAAGCCCCATCATACCCTTTAACACAAGTTTGTGCCCGACTCAGCAAGCGCTGCACCTATCAGCAGGTTGTTAGTGGCCCAAACTGCATCCCCAACGCAATGTTCTTTCGTCAATTACACGACAGCCTTCTCTGACCAAGTCATATTGGCAAGTGCAGTTGTTCGTGTAATCGATAAGTCCGGTTCTCTTCAGTTAGCTAGGGCTCTGTTAGATTCTGGGTCGCAGTTCAATTTTATAACGGAGGACTTAGCCAGAAATTTGGATCTAAAAAAGGGAGCGGAAGGATACAAATTTGCTGGGTATTGGAAAATGCAAGTCCGCAGTGCGTCAAGTTGTTCAGACATCAATAGCCTCTCGAATCGTTGACCTCGAATTGATGACTGTGTTTGCCGTTTTGGGAAGCATTTTGTCCTATCGGCCCGAAAAGCTTATTGTTGGCGTTAAAGTGCCTCAGCATATTGAATTGGCTGATCCACAATTTCACCTTCCTCAACGCATTGATCTGCTGATTGGAGCAGATGTATTTTTAGATTTGCTGATGGAAGGATATGTGATAGGAAGTAAGTCGATTATTTCCCCTGCCCAACATGGTTTTATTAAGAGTCGGTCCACTACGACCAACTTGCTTGATGATTTCTATCGAAAATGCAAACTGACGTTATATATACTGACTTCAGTAAAGCATTTGACTCTGTTAACCATGAAATATTGCTATATAAGCTTGATTGTTTAGGATTCCCTCCCTCATTTCTTTTATGGATTGCCACCTATTTGAAAGGTCGCACTCAAAGAGTATTGCTTAGGTCGACTACCTCGAAAATGGTTCACGTTACTTCTGGTGTACCTCAAGGTAGTCATCTTGGACCTTTATTGTTTACTCTTTTCATTAATGACCTGCCTTCGATTGTATCACACTCTCGTATTCTTATGTACGCAGATGATGTGAAACTTATTTTTTCGTACACCGATCCCTTGTGTCATACTCATCTGCAAGATGATTTGAACTCTATGCAGCGCTGGTGTTCGGCCAATCAACTGCAGCTAAATTGTTCAAAATGTATGTTCATGACTTTTAGTCGGACTAGACCCTACTTAACCACTTATACGATTGACAATGTTCCATTGCAACGTATCTTTACAGTTAAAGATCTTGGAGTCATTTTTGACAACAAGCTTAACTTTAATATGCATATGTCGACTATCACTAATGAGGCCAGAGGTGTACTTGGCTTTATTAAGCGTTGGTCGAAAGAATTTAACGATCCTTTCACCACAAAACTGCTATATGTTTCTTTAGTTCGTCCTATCCTTGAATACTGCTCATGTATTTGGTGTCCGCAGTACCAAAACTTCCAAGAGCGAATAGAATCCGTTCAGAAGCAATTTCTGCTCTTTGCCTTACGTGGACTTAACTGGGATCCCAATCTCCGTTTGCCATCGTATTCCAGTAGGCTTTTACTTATTAATCTTCCGTCGTTACTTAACCGTAGAACAACGCTTGGTGTTGTCTTCCTACACAAGTTAATTAACGGCGACATAGATTCTTCCTTTCTGTTAGCTCGCCTAAACTTTTTTGTTCCTAGTAGGCCAACTAGAAACTACGTCCCCTTGATTTTACCTTCATGTACGACTGATTACGCTTTGCACAATCCTCTTCGTGTTCTTTGCAAGGACTACAATAACGTTTTTAATGTAATCTCGGTTGAGCTCTCTCTCCCATTAATAAAATCTTATATTCTTTTGTATTTACGGGACTCCTCTGCCCGTGTTTAGTTAAATCTATTTTCCCTTTTCTTTTCTTACTATATCTTTATTTCGCTCCTTTACTTTTCTTTTTTCTTCTCTCTCTATCATCTATTTTTCTTTTTTTCTCTTAAACTCAAAACAAATATTTTTTTTCTTTTCTATATTAACAAACTTATTAAAAAAATTTATTTTTTATTTTTTTATGTTTGGTTTGATTGGGTTTTTCTGGGTTTTCCCCAATCCTTGCAACAAATGTTGGACCAATGTTTTAATTTTGTTATTGATATCCCCAGAACTTAACGTAATTTTAACTTTTTATCTTTAATTTAATTTTTAAATTTTATGTACATTTTTAATATACCTTTAAATGTTTTATAGTTTTATATAAATTCTTTTGTGTCGACTGTCAATAGTCGACAATAAATATAAAAATAAAAAAAAAATAAATAAATAAAAAAAAAATAGCGAGTCGCCAACATTACGGACCACAGCTCTTGGCTGGATTGTAGCCAGGCGTTGCCGAACTACGGGCTCGCTTGTGAGTGTGAGCTCTGTTTCAACCGAAGACTCATATTCGTTGGTTGCTCTTGTTCGAAAGATCTGGGAGTTTGAAGAAGTACCAAATTTAAATAATTCAAATTCATATACCCCAGATCAGTGGTTTGCGAGAAGTCGTTTGCAGAAACAATCACTCGCATGCCGTTGGGTCGTCTCAGCCTCACTCTGCCTTTCAAATTGAGCCAACGTTGCCTTGGCGCATCGTAAGAAACACTTTCTGGCATTACTACGTAGAATTTGCAAATAGCCAAATATTCATACCATGCATATTGATTTCATTGTACTCCCTTTCTCTGGGCCACAAGAACTCAATCGACAACACAATCCCCAATGAGACGCATTATTTCATTCCATAGCAATGCATGCTACGACCGCAAAGCACATTCACTAAGTTGATAGTTTTTTTTGACGCATCCTGCTAAACGCCGTCACAAATGTCTCTAAATTCTCATTCTCATGGTTGGCCCCAATATACAGCCATGTCTATACTCAACTGTGTTGCTGTTTCGGCTTTAACCATTTGCATTTTCAGCTGACATTGCTAAAATGTATCGGCAAGTCGAAATTGATGAAACAGCGCAAATTTCAACTAATTCTTTGGAGTGAAAAACCTTCAGACCCACATCAAATATATCTGCTCAACATATTGTACAGCCTCTGCCCCGTTTTTGGCAATTAGCTGCTTAAAATATTTGAGTGAGCTGCATACGGAATTATATCCATTAGCTTCAAATGCAATAGCCAATGACTTGTATCTGGATGATTTGATCTGTCGCAAAAACTGCGGAAGAATTGCGCTCTGTTGCGTCAAGAGCTTAATCAATGTCCTTGACCCATTCGACTTTACTTTGACAAAATGGTCATTAAACTGTGAGCGCTTTGAAGCTCAGCCTACTGATGAGGCAATTCTTACAATAACCCCTCCCATCAGCAAAATTTCGTCGCTAATAGAGTGGCAGACGTTCAAGAATTAACAGCAGATGTAATGTGGCGATACGTTCCGACCAAAGAAAATCCAGCAAATTTTCCATCGCGTGGTTGCTCTCCGATTGAATTGACTGAATCACACCGGTTCAATGGTCCAGAATTTTTGAAACGTGTTCATTCCCTTTGGCCAAGTAATGCACACATTAAATTGACCAAAGAGCAGTCAATGCTGCAAAAGAGAAATATCGCAACGGTTTTGATCGATGCCGATGTAGCTCCACATCCTATTCTTGAGTTAAGTGAAAGGTGTGAGGCGGATCGTCCCTCACCCTCCCACATATAATATAATAATATAATAAGATAAGATAATAGTATATAATATAAATATTATAAGAGGCAGACGCATGAAGCGTAACAAAAATAATATAAAAGTCGCAGACGCATGAAGCGCAACTAGGGTTAAGATGATAAACAGGCAGACGTTTCACGCTCACGCACTGCCATAAGCTCGCGACCCGATGCCCAAAGCCCAGCTTGCCAAAGAGAGCCACTGTGGTGAAGAACAAAAGCTTAAGGGGTGAATTCTGATGGGAAGCGATTTGGCAGCCGAGTAGGGGGCGTGAGAGGAGAGAAAGTTGAGAGTTCAAACTGAGTGGACGTGTGAAGAAAAGTGAAGTAGAAATAAATCGAAGAGGACGAGACACATAGATCTACGGTCAGTAACAATATCTGTATATTTAATTTAAATAATCACCATAGATTAAGTTGGTTGGCGGGAGTTAAATAAAACTAAGTTCATTAACCCAACAAAATATATCGCACGTTTTGGCTTAACACATATTTGTGTATGGTGTATATGGTATACGTGGTTTTTAGCCCGACCCGAATATTGGTGCCCCAGGGGAGTGGAGACAGCCCCCCTGCTAAAATACAGGGATTATTATCACCCCGTCTCTCATTGCCCAACGATTTACAAATATTCTTGTAAGCCGACCTTGGCCCAACTGAAATTTGTACCTCGGCCAAGGAACTACCTTACAAGTGGCGCCCGAGCAGGGACTCTGGGAGGCATAAACGGGGCGTGGCATATCGGTGACATAAAGCCCCACCAAAACCATAGGTAATAATATCCTTTTTTTTGCATTAAATGGGCTGTACGTTTCTCACTGGGCGAGTACTTTCGTTACGCGGTGTAGTTTCGTTTTGGTTGTTCACATATAAAACGGAGCATTGCAACGGCAAGCATCGATAAAGGGCTATTGAACGGCAGCGACATAGGCAACGACCGAAAATTACGAGTCGCGACTGCGCTGCTAAAGCGAGCGAGAGCGACGAATGTATAACGACTGCGAATACGGGGTATATGCGCGCATAAGGGTCAATACAAAACAAGTGAGAACGTTGCAGTCGGGCGGAGCCGACTGCGTAATACTCTGATACCATTTTAAGAACAGCTGAAAGCAAGTGAACAGAAAATTTTGCTGGTGTTTGGGTGACCCGAAATCGGCATTCCAAGTTTTTGGGAACGGGAGGGGCATGGTCGATCTTAAGAGGGGGTGACCAGAAGTCTATCTACCAATTTTGGTGACTCTAGCTCTAAAACTGTGGAAGATATAAGCTTTCGCGATTTTTGGGGGCGGGAGGGGCGTGGCCCCAAAAAATTTGGCCGATCTTTAGAGGGAGTGACAAGAAGTCTATCTTACAAATTTCTTGACTCTAGCTCTAAAACTGTGGAAGATATACATTTTCGCGATTTTTGGGGGCGGGAGGGGGCGTGGCCCCAAATTTTTTTTACCGATATTTAGAGGGGCTGACCAGAAGTCTATCTTCCAAGTTTAATGACTCTAGCTCTGAAACTGTGGAAGATATAAATTTTCGCGATTTTTGGGGGCGGGAGGGGGCGGGGCCCCAAAATTTTTTGCCGATCTTTAGGGGGGCTGACAATAAGTCTATCCTCCAATTTTGGTGACTCTAGCTCTAAAACTGTGGAAGATATACATTTTCGCGATTTTTGGGGCGGGCGGGGCGTGGCCCCAAAATTGTTTGTCCGATCTTTAGAGGACTTGGCCAGAAGTCTACCCTCAAAGTTTGGTGGCCCTAGCTCTTAAACTGTGCGAGATATAGGCTTCCGTGTTTCGTGGGGGCGGGGTAGCTGGGGGGCGTTCTAGTGGGCGTGGCCGGAAAATCCAGGACGCAATCTTTTGGGCTGGTCAGCCCTAGTCTAAATTCCAAATTTTGGGACTCCAGCTTCAAAATTGCGGGAAATATACACGTGTTATCGAATTGTGCATTCATGTATATCGATTTTCGCGATTACGGGGGCGGGAGTGGGCGTGGTCGAAATTTTGTTTCTGTAATCTGTAGAGGACGTCACCAATAATATATATTCCAAATATGGTGACTTTAGCTCTAAAACTGCGGGAGATATAAGCATTTCAAATTAATTTTGGAGGGGGGCTGGTGGGCGTAATAATGGGCGTGGCCGATTAACCTAGGATCCAATTTTTTCGGGAGGTCACCAGCAATATACCTACCAAATTTGATTACTCTAGCTTCAAAATTGTGGGAGTTATTCACGTTTAATCGATTTGTGATTTGAGGTGTATCGACATGTTATCGATTTGCCAGCCTCCCAGTGAGCGTGGCATAAATTTGGAATAAACTTGATCTGAAGCAGATAGCTATAATCATAACGCAAAAGATTTCAAGAGTCTATCTAATATCGTTTCGGAAATACGCGCGTTCATCCAGACAGACAGACGGACAGACGGACGGCCTGACGGACATTCGACAAAACCAATATACTATGAGTACCTTCGGTATCAGAGTATAAAAATTAAAATAAATGACCAGTCGCCGCTGAGACTCGAACTCGGGACATTTCGTTTGCTAGGGCGTCACTTAAACCCTTACGCCACAAGCCTTTTCAATGCTCGATGACAAAATCCGTTGAAGAGCAGACTGTCAAAAGCTTTCTTGCGCTTGGGTTTGTTTGTTCATATGCACCTGTTTTTTCAAAATATTTAATGACGCATATCTTCGCTAGTTATGACTCAACCGATTTGCTATTTTGCCCATTGATGAGATAAGGATGTTCAAGTATACAAGGAAATTTCAAGCAATGGCTTTGAAAACATCGGACTTATGGCAAAAAGCGACTTCCAGTTGCATGGCAGCTATAAGATATAGTGGTCCGATCCGGCCGACTCCGACCAATGTGCTGTCCCCTGGAATAATAAGTGTCTGTGCAAAATTTGATCGCGATAGCTCTAAAACTGAGGGACTAGTTTGCATACATACAGACAGACAGACAGACAGACAGAAAGACAGACAGACGGACATGGCTATTGTATTGTCATTCTAAGCATACTGGCAGTAACTTTTGGGGGTCTCCGACGCTTCATTCTATGCGTTACAAACTTCAGCACAAACTTAATATACTATTTTATTCGAAAAGAGTATAAAACAAGTGGGAAAGGATTATCTTCGGCGTGCCGAAGATTTTATACTCTTTTCGAACCTGTAGACAATTTTCATTCTGCCAACTGCAGCACTTTCATATGCTGTGATAATTCATTTTATCGCGTGGCATTTATTTTTTTTGTTCTAAGAATATTAAATTTTTTTCCAGTTGTATGGCATCTACAAGATATAGTGGTCCGATCCGGCCGGCTCAGATCAATGTGCTGACATTTTGAATAATAAGTATCAGTGCAAAGTTTCATTGCGATAGCTTTGAAAACATGGGATTTATGGCCAAAACCGACTTCCAGTTGTATGGCAGCTATAAGAAATAGTAGTCCGATCCGGCCGGCTCCGACCAATGTGCTGTTCCCTGGAATAATAAGTGTCTGTGCAAAGTTTTATCGCGATAGCTCAAAAACTGAGTGACTAGTTTGCATACATACAGACAGACAGACAGATAGACAGACAGACAGATAGACGGACATGGCTAGATAAATTTGTATTGTCATTCTAAGCATACTGGCGACGCTTCCTTCTATGCGTTACAAACTTCAGCACAAACTTAATATACTATTTTCTTCGAAACGAGTATAAATATATATGTTAATTAGTTAATCTAATTAAAATTTATTTGTTGATAGTAAATAAGGGTACTCCCTAAGTATAAACAAATAAAGATAAATTTTTTTTGGATAAAAAAAACAAAAATTTTTTTTTATTGGTTAATAAATAATAAATAAAAGAAGGTTACAACTGCTAAATATGGATACAGAAAGGTGTTAAAATCCGGGAGTAGGCATACGATGGGTCCATTATCGCCGAAAAGAAGAGTTGGATGGAATTGCCACGGAGTTTGGCTTAGAAAAGGAGGGCAAGGTGGAAGAATAACGCCGACGTTTAGCCACTTTTATAAAAGAAGGCTATGTTCGCCGGCCCAGTTCGCCAAGATCGCCGAAAGTGCATTTCAACGGGCGAGAAGACCCATTGTCGTTTTTGGAGGCGCTCGAGGAGATAGGTTACCGCGCGCCATGGACGAAGTCCTAACGGACAGGGCAGCCCGCTGGTTTGTGTCCAGTCGGCTAAGGGACGCGTCGTGGATGTCGTTCCGAGCTGAGTTCTTGGGATTCTTTTTGCCGCCGCGGTATTTCGAAAACCTCGAAGATCAGATTCGCGCCCGCCGTCAGAAACAAGGCGAAGTTTTCAACGATTTTTTGATTGAAATTAGGGTACTAATGCATCACGCTGGGTACGACGCAGCCCGAGAGTTAATTAGGATTTACGAGAACGTCGCGCCGGAATATAGACTATATATCCGGCGAAACGATTTCTCCAATCTGGCGCATCTCACCCAAATGGCGGTTGAGTATGTCTGAAAAGGCAAAGTGCAGAGTACGCGCATGCAGTCCAAGCAGCCCGAAACTTCTCGGCTCGAAGGCCGATTGAATTCGCGGCGGTGCAGCACAACCATAACAATGCCCGTTATCCTGTTCGGTCAGTCCCGCGGCCTGTATCCACGGTAGTGGGTGGGTGGAGAACGCCCAATCCCGCCGTGATCCGGGTCGAAGAGGCGACCCATAGGATAATGGGACAAGAAAACTCGCGCCCATTCGATACACGCCGAGTGTGCTTTAGGTGCGCAGGCGAAGGTCATTTCGCGAAGGAATGCGATAATCCTCACCTAATCTTTTGTCGACAGTGCGGGGCGAAGGGTGTCCACACACAAGAGTGTTGTCAGAAGGACAATCCGGGAAACGCAGAAAGGCGTCACCTAGACCGGGATCGGGTGGACGCCAGCATACCCGTGACCCGGAATTAAACGGCCCTTTGGGCGTCGAGGCCGGTAGGATCGTCAACGCCGTAGTTATTGGAGAGAATAAGCTGGCAGCAACGATCGATACTGGCGCTACTTGGAGCTTCGTGAGTAAGGAATGCGCGCGAAGGATGGCAGATTGCGGGAAGACACAGGCGACCAAGAGTCGGGTACGTCTGGCAGATGGGTCAACGCTGAAAGTGGACGAAATGTTGAGAGTAAAAGTGGGTTTGGGCGACAGCAAGATCAACATGGACTTGCTAATTATGGTTTCGATGTTGGACGAACTCATCCTTGGCATGGATTTTTTGTGTGCGATCGGCACCAAGATATGGTGCGGACAGACAGAGTTGGTTTTGCGAACGACAAAGGTCTCGCCCCGAGAGGGGGCGCGCAATCCAGCATGGGGAAGCGAACAGGAGTAAACGTGACGACGCTTGGAAGAACGGGCAAAAGGGATCCAGCCACCCCGAAGAAGGACAGGAAGGATCGAAAAAGGTCAGACGCAGTTAATCAGGGACGATTAGGTTTGAACAATGAAGGTGTAGAGGGCGCTTTCGGTCTGGGTGTGACAAGTCTAGGGTTGGTGAATCAACCGGCTTATACGACAGTCAAGGTGGCCGCCACAACCAATTCGGAGGCGGCGGTGAGGAGTTATTCCCACCCGAGCAACCCGAATAGATCGTCAGCCACACTTGTCACAGAGGTGTCGGACGACCTACCCGTAGTCAGGGTGGCCGCCACGATCGATTCGGAGGCGGCGGTGAGGAGTTATTCCCACCCGAGCAACCCGAATAGATCGTCAGCCACACTTGTCACAGAGGAGTCGGCCGACCTAGGAAGGAAGCC